>VUQS01069304.1:37939-53144 GCA_015108495.1 Heterochromis multidens
GAATCAGAAATCTGATATTGATGTAAATATTTTGTAAGCACCTAAGTCTTCTGCTGGCCTGTTGAAGTAGAAATGACAGCCGGAGACAGTCTGAGTCCTGTCCTCGTCCGTGCACTTTGGTTGTTGATGTTCCAGTATCCGCAGAGGATCCGGGCCCCTGTTTGTGAGAAGGCTTGTCTTTATGACAGGTCCCCGGTGCCCTGGCCACTCTGTGGGACAGACATGACAGAAGGGGTGAGCCTGGGGCACGCCCTGTCACTCACTGCGTGTTTCACAAACATTTGAAAAAAGAGTTCATGGGGAAGTATCTGTTTCCTACATGGTAATTACAGTATAATTATTTACTGCAAGGTATCATTAAAAAGCTATTTCTCGTCTGGCGAAATAAATACAGAGGCAGAAGTTGTACGTCCAAAGGTTGTTTTTGTGTTTGTGTTTAAGAAATTTTCATTTATTGAGTTTTCATTTAGTAACTGAGCATTCCTACTACTACTAAAAAAGAAGGCAAATTGTGGGAAAATATTAATACAGTTAGTTAGGGCTTTATATTATCTTAAGATGAAAATATGTTTCCATGCAAAAGTGATCATTTATTTCTTATTTAAACACTGTTACACTTGCTCAAGCTCAACCCAGTACTAGCAAGGTGTACCTAATAAAGTGTCTGGTGAGTGTAGGTCTGTTGCCTTCTGCTCTTGAGAGAAGTAAAGATCCCGGTAACTCTTTGAAGAAATATGACTATAACAGCACTTTCCTGCAATTTCAAGCCTGACTATTTGAACCAGCAGTGTTTATATAAATAAACTAAACTGGACACTGTCACACGTAAAATTACAGCAACAAACTATATTTTAATAAAATTTAAAATACTGAAAGAATTCATTTAGGGTATGTTAGTGTTTCTTAGTATATTTATTTATTTAATTTTTTTAACAGCTGCCCGAATATTATTTTTAATTGCACACAGGCTGTCAAATAAAGCAGTCTCTTGTTAACCCATTTTTCAAAGCAGTTATAAAGTGTTCTGTGTGTGGGCTACAGCACTTTATAATAATGCCTGTGATTTACAGTATCACTTTGATGTATGGATTGGGTACTTACTGAATCCTGAGCGGTTGTTACTGGTACTTAAATGTAGGCGCAGAGGATCAAAACAAGACTAATGGCAACAAGTGGATGAGCATTGGGCATTATAAAGGTAAGGAGATAGTATTTTGTAAGTACTGGGTACCTACACTATGTGGTGACAAACTGGGAAGCACTAGTTGGTGGAAAAAAAAACAAAACAATTTACTGCCTTATTTTTTCAACTTTCTCCGTGTAAGTGTTAAAGTCACTATGATGCACAGCTGTTGCCTTACCAAATAAGGTGTGCAAAAAACTTCAATAGACAAAACTGAAAACAAGAAGATTTGTGGCAAAAATCATTGTAATCTACTGTATATATGTCATGATTTGTTGAAAGAGTATTTATGGCGTCTTGAGGCACAGGTGTGGTCAGGTAAATGAGATGGGTGAGTGTGTTTGTTTGGTGTTAAGCTCGCAGAGGGGTGGAGAGGGGGTAGTGGTAGTGGTGTCTGCCTGACGAGGGGGGTGTGTGTGTGTGTGTGTGTGTGTGTTTGTGTTGGCGTCCATAGAAAAACTGACGCCTACAGGCATGGTCCCGCCTCTTTCCCACCAGATCAACTTTCTTCAGCACAGGAATGAGACACAGACACCTCCTCCAGGCTGAGACATATAATCTGGGCCTGTCAGGGCCTTTATCAAGCAGGATCAACTGGTGTGCCGGGCCTTCCTCCACAGTCCCCACAGGCAGCAGGATACCTGCACACGCATTCCTTCGACACATCCCTGTCCCAGGAGACGTATCGCCTGTCTTTTATGGCAGCTCCGCTCGAAGGTGGGGGGAGGGATGGGGTACAGTTGCTCCTCTGCATTGTCCCGACTGAAAACCAAGACAGTAGCATGGTCTTGGGTTTAGAGGATTTTCCTGATGCCCTGAGTCTCAATATGACAGATTGCTGATAAACAGAGATTTACTTCAGAAAAAAACCCAAAACTATTTTACATTTTCTTGTCCCCAGTCTGTTTTCACTGAAAAGATAATGACAACATGACGAGCTGATTGTAAGAGGTTAGTTCAGCAAGCCCTTTTATTGCCCCCTGAGGTTACTGCGGTACACCTGAGGGATGCTTGCCTCAGTTGTTTCAGCTCCAAAGCCCCCCACACTGAGTGACCAAATGAAAGAGGGTATGAATCAAAGCTGCAGCGTCGTCGTACAGAAGACTCTAATCATATCACTTGCCCCAGAGCCATATGTCTTTGTACTCTCTTTAATTGAATTGAGCCTGGGATGAGATGGGCTGACATACCTTCCTTCCAGCGACTGAGCCTCACTTAGAGAGCAAGGGAAGGAATTAGAGCAATTTGGAATAGTTGTTTTCTTGGCACAGTTTGGGATGAAACCTTGAAAGTATCCAGCCTGACAGTGCTTTGCCCTGTGCTTTCATTTCATGGGCTTAGTTGCTGTGATGACACCTGAACAGGGACCCCTACCTTTATTGTCTTATATGAAATTATTATGAATTTTATTGGCATGTTTGCAACCCTGTGATTGCTTGTTGAAGACAAGCTCATCAAGCATGATATATTTGTGCTCGGAGGGGCCTGTTGTGACAGACACTTACCTTATTGAATTTTTGGTCACGCCTGAATGCATTAGTTGCTCCTGACTCACCAGGCCTGACGTCAACTTGTCCTCAGACTCGGCCAACTCAATTACTGGCATCAATCGGCTGATGGCCTCACAGAGACACCTGAAGATAAAGTTAATGATTTAATGCCTCAGAATCACCTGTTTATTTGTGCCCTTGTCTACCTCTGTTAATCACCCTGTGTAAAGAATTCCAGAGGAAGTGCATACACCGTACTGTATCTACGTGTGTGTACATGTCTGACTGAAGCCTCGACACCTTTGTGAGTCCACTGCCTGGAGCAGCTGGGATTTTCCCCGAAATGAACTGAGGTGAAGCAAATTTCACCTCTCCTCCTACTTTGTTTTCGCTGCTTCTTGAGCAGTCAGGATGCCAAACCCTGAAAACCAAACAGAAATGGAAACAGAGTGACAGAGAGGTCTTTTCAGGCTGCTTGGCATATAATCAGAATGGGATGTGGGTTTGAAACTGAGGCGAACAGGGATGCTGTTAGAGTTGTGAAGTAAAGTTAGAGTTGTCCAAATAGGGTTAATTCCCGGTAAGGCAGGGCTTTCTGAAGAAGAGGTGAAAAGCCTGGATTTTAGAATACCTCTGTGCCAGACAGCAGAGGATATAATGAGATGGTGAGAGTCTGGCAGACAAGAACACTTGTAATGTTCAATGACTAATTTTTATCCAAACTCAGCAAGTGTTCCTTCTAATGTTGAGCTCTCAGAGTGAGTGGTAACTTGGCTGAACTTTCCTTGATTGCTTGAAGGGCTGATATGAAACAAAGCAGTTCAAGAGGCACAGCTGTTAATGCCATATAGTTCCTGACTGAGAGATGTGCCAAGGCTGCACTGCTTGTAGAAGCACAGTCCTCCAAGTCTATCCTCAGGGCTGTTGGTGTATTTACAGAACAGGCCTTTGATTATTCATGTTCTGTATTAAAATATATCAAATTATTTCTTTCTCTTGGCTATAGCTAACTATTTTAAACAAAAATATGTAGAATTAAAAGTGGAAATAATGTGACAGCGCTGATGAATTTGCAAAAAAAAATTATATTCCAAATGTGCAGCTCTTTTCTGTTTTGTCGAGCTTTATAGTGAGTTTTTGCTCCTTGTTTGCTATCTAGCCCACAAATGTAATGTACAGCTTCATTTTCACTGCTTTAATAGCAGCCAAAAAAGCACAGGCACAAGTAACAACTAGCAGGTGAACATTTAGCAGCTACAGAGCCAGATATGTTCCTCTGGAGTTGGTAGAGACCAAAAAACAGAGCTAAAAATGGACAGAGACATAAAATGAATGATAATGTCACTCCATAAATGCTGGATGTTTGAATAGCTTTGCTTACAGTTTCACCATTAAGACTGTGAATGCTGGCCACAAAAATTAGAATGGCTCGAATGAAGTCAAATTAAAAATTGAATACTGAAAATACAAAAAAAGTAAAAAGGTTTCAATATTATTTGCCATCTTGTTGAGATTTACAGTATTGTCCAAAAGTCTTGAAGAAACCCTCATTTCTTTATATTTTGCTAGGAAAATGGGAAGCAGGTGCAGCGATTTATTGAAACGTATGCAAATATAAATGGAAATACAGTATAAAGCAAATGGAGTCTGTTCAATTCTAACAAGCTTGAAAGTTGATATTTGGTATGATCACCTTTATTCTTCAACACAGCCTGAACTCTCTTAGGCAGCTTTCTTGTCATTTCTTTAAGTAGTCTTCAGGAATAGTTCTCCAGGCTTCTTGAAGGACATTCAAAGCTCTTCTTTGGATGTTGGCTGCCTTTTGTTCCATTCTCTGTAAAGATGATCCCACACTGCTTCAGTAATGTTGAGGTCCAGGCTCTGCAGAGGCCAATCCATGACTGATAGAGTTCCACTGTGCTTTTTTTCATCCAGGTATGTTTTTACTGCATTGGCGGTGTGTTTGGGATCATTGTCATGCTGAAAAATTTAGTTTTAGAGATGGCTGTAGATGTTCACTGTTGCAGCTCTCTCCTGAACTCTTCTGTACATATTGATGATGATTTGAATTAAAAAAAAAATTAAGAACACACTGCACACCATCCTGAAATCCTGAGTCAAGTTTTTGGCTAATAGGTCCTTGGGAATCATCTTGTTGGTACAAAAATACTATTATTTATACTGTTATCTTTGGCATTTTTCATAGATTCAACTAAGGAAAAAGGAACAAATTATGTGTTTTTTGCAGCAGGCTGCTAGTAATAAAGTGCCTAAAGGTACAATTTAAAATTGCTTCTTTGCTAATCCCTTGACTTAGGTGCCTTTTTGATGCTTGAAGGATTCAGTGTTAAGTGGCTTAACAAGCAAAAAACATTCCTCTGTAAATAGTCAGGTACAAGAACTGGACTGAAGATGAGTGAAAAAGCAGCCAATGTCCAAAGAAAAACTTTGAAAGACCTTCAGAAAGCCTGGAGAACGATTGCTCAAGACCACTTTAAAAAATGACAAGAAAATTTCGAAGCAAAATATAAAGAAATAAGGAGCAGCATTTTTGCACAGTACTGTAGATTATAGGACCAGTGCCACTTTCATGCACTTCTAAAGCTGAGTAAGACTTTGTTCTAAACTGAGCTAAAAGCCTGCTGTGGGTATAGTCACATTATGACTAAAGCTGACTGGAAGACTTCTCATCTATGTCTTGGCAAACAAAGCGATTCAGTGTCTAATTTTTTAAGGGTTCATTGTTTGAGACACTGAAATCATGCATGCTCTGATGTCATAACCAATTTAATTCACACAGCACATTTTCCAAAACAGTATTTAAAACTGAGACCTGTGATTAAGTAAGTACACTTGTATGGGGAGAATTTTGTGGATTAAGCTCAGCAGCATTTCAGATTCCTCTGCCTCACACAGGGCATGTTAGGGTTTCCAGCTGCTGTTTCATGCTCCCCTCTATATGCCATGCAATTATGCTGGTTCCCACCGGAGGTTTGGATTGGGTGGAGCTCTGCAAGGACTTAACTGCTCCTGACTTGGCATAACTTACATAAATCTACAAATACAGTTAGCACAAAAAAACCCAAAAACGAGACACGTGCAAACACTCAACACAAAGCACAAAAGAAAATAAACGATAAAAATAGTTACTGTACAGGAAATGGCATTCCTAAACTGGATAAGGCACAAAGGGACACCACCCAACTTTGTAACTTCTTCTGGAGAACTGCAGCTGCAGTGAGGCTTCATGGGTTTGAAGATTTCTTTTCAAAAACACTCGATTCTTTAGAAGCTGCACACAGATAAGCATCAGACTGTCCCAAGGCAAAACATCTTACAGATTTCAAATGATGCCCCTTCAGACATTTGTAGTCTTTCATCTCTCGGACATCAAATAATGGTTTTGATTGTGTTTCATACAGCAAATCAGCAGAGAACATGGGACTATAAGAAAGACACAATATTTGTGTCAAAGCAAAATCACACGTTTGGTTACATATTGTCTGCAGAGTTACCCTCTGCTTTAAAATGAGTACAAAAGCTGCTGCTTTGAATCAGATGATGAAAACCACATGCTGTGTGTCTGGGTTGGGAACAATGTGCTGAGACCTGGATAGACAGCACGTCGCAGGGTCTCTGTGCTTGTGACAACAGAGTCGTTGTGCAGGAAAGCTGGTAATGCCTGGCACTGAGGTTGCAGCCCTGCCACCAGCCATTCAGCCACCGCGCAGCTGAGAGCTCTAAACGGGCTTTATTTTGTAGAGAACAGCGCCATCTGGTGCCTGGAGCCAGTACTGAGTGTGACAGGGCGGAATTGTTTTCATACATCTAAATTATGCTGGCAATCTGTTGTTCATTATTTATTAGATGATTATCTTCGAAATACTGTTGCTACTTCTTTTGATATAAAATGGAAATGTTTGTTGGACTATCTAAAGAAAGAGGCACAAACGAGAGGCTCTTATAGCTTCCATGGTGCGTACAGTAGTAAATACATGTTTTAAAAAATTTTAATTAATCAAGATTACAATGTATTATTTAATAGAAAACAATTTATCGAAAATCTAAGGCTCTGAGTAAAACAATTAGGTGATGGAACTTACTTTTGGGGTAATTGCTGGAACTAATTGGCAACATACATGTGTCAATCTGTTTAAAACTGACATTGTAAGAGCTTAAAGATGTGAACACAAATAAATATTACAAATTTCTTTTATTTTTAATCTATCGAGTGTCCAACAGCTTCATATTGCACATTTATTTATTTTGATCCCCTATAGCTGCATTATATATTTTAATATATCAATGCAATACGTATCATCATATAAACAACATGTAGCAATAATGACACAAAAAAGGTATTCCTGTACTTCGCTTTATGAGGGTTTCTTTTTCAGACATTGTTGTTACTGACTGCAGTGATTTTTTTTTGTGATGAAATGCAGATGTTTTAAGCTTCCACACTTTTTCCTGGTATAACACTCCTGTATATTGTGCAGCGTGAGGTATTCATATTTTCATCCTCATTTTTCTCCCTTCTTTTTGAGTGAAGTGTATTTTAATACCTTCAAACAAAATTAAAAAAAAAAAAAAAAACCTCAGCACTGGCTGTTGTTTAGAAGCTGCCAGAATAAAAACACCCTCCCACACATACAATCACTGACACATGAAGTCATGCACGCACATTTTCCCCACATCTTTGATGCCTCCTCGTCTGCTCTCCTGACTGCAGCAGCTTGACAGGATTCTACACCTGATAAGACATCTTCCATAAGCCCTAAAATGAGACCCCCCCCCAATCTCCATCCCCTCGCTCTTTCAGCTGCTGCTGTTTTAAGGTTTTTCTGCATGCGTAATAGTAAATAATTCACTGTCAGCGACACTGCAAACAGGTCCTAGTGGAGAGAAAGCAGCCTCGCTCATCATTCCTGCAGTGTGCATCCTGGCAGCAGCTCCTGACAGGGACACAGAAAAAGACTGCACAGATCCAGGGAGGCTGCAGAGCACCCACGCCCACCGAGGATACACAGGATTACCCTTATTCTCCCTCCTTTCTGCCTTCCTTTCCTCTCTCACCCACATCCCATCACTCGGGTTGTAGGCAGGCTGACCGTCGCCTCTCAAACAAGCTACTTGCTACTGAGGTAAAACTTTAAGAAGCTCACCCAGACAGCTCCCCGTTCCTCCCGACCAAGGATGCTGGAAATTGGACCAAGATGGGTGAGGCTGGGCTGCTTGTCAGTTCTGTGCCTGTTTCTCTGCCTGTTGGGGGATACAAACAGCAGGCGAGCCCCCAAGATACCCCGCTGTCCTGCAACCTGTTCCTGCACCAAAGACAGTGCCTTCTGTGTGGATACCAAGGCTATCCCCAAGAGCTTCCCCCCTGGAATCATCTCTCTGTGAGTCCTACATTCATGTGTTTCCCTTTCGCTCAGCAGAAACATCTTTTTCATAACCTGTGTGAAATCTCGGCAGTATGCAGGCTGGTACAGATGGCTACATCACTGATGTCACCCTGTGTTATGTAATGATGCATGAAACCCCTTGCTTGTCTTTCAGTTACTTTAAAGTGAACAAAGGTGTGTTTCCTACTGATGTTTTCTTGATGCAGTGTGCCTCTGCATTGGCAGCATTACATAACAGTGACAATAATGTCCCTTTACGCTGCTGGTACAGTAAACTTAGTTGAAGGAGCACAGCAGTAAAATCCTGTCAAGCTCCAGGGAGGAAGACTAACAATAGCTCCCCTCTCTCACTGCAGGAGACCTGCTTCTCCTCTGAGAGATTTAATCTTGAAGAGAGCACAGAGATCTGCTCGGTAAATGGAGCACAAATAATGAGGGGTGAAAGCTTGACTGGGGCAAGGTTATGTTTCGCTGAGAAGGTTACAAGGCACTCCCTTTCATCTGATATTAACCCCCATCGCTGGTGAATTGACTATTGAGTCAAGGGAATTGAAGAGCACGGGCTGGTGGTGGTGCCCTCATTTAATAAAAGAAAAAGTAAAGTTGTGTGTCCTAGATTTTAAAATGATGCAGCCACTTATGCAATTCAAACTGCAAACGCATGAGTGTCCTGAGAAAAAATAGGCTTTTAAATTGACAAAGAAATGACACGGTAAATGTTAGGATTATGACATCTTCCACTCTTAAACACAAACATGACATAACGCTGGTAAGTTCTGGCATTGCCATCTAATCTGTCCTGTAGTGTGACAAGTCTGATGATATCTGCTGTTGTTTAACTACACAGGACGATGGTGAATGCAGCCTTCACTACAATCCCAGAGGGAGCTTTCTCACACCTTCACTTGCTGCAGTTCCTGTGAGTGCCCTGACCACGCTACACCCTTAAAACATCACAAACTTTTGATTCATGAGCTCTCACGCAACCAGTGTACAGCTATTCCCTCTTTTAAAAAAAAAAATACCATCACAGGTCTTTGTCACACAGGTATGCTTTCATACAGCACGCGGACATCTTTTGTTTAGCAGTGACAATGAAAGGACTTCAGCCACTGTACTAGAAATGAATGGTTATTGAAAACAGTGGTGACAGCGCAGTAATAAGGGTTAAGTGGCTCTGTATCAGTGTCATTGCCAATGACTGACTCCCTTCACTTGTGCTCTTCTACACAAAAGGGCCTTTATCTCCTCAGATGCAATCATAAGTAGGCGCTCATGTGCATGTCTGTATATAGTCCTAATGTGTTAGTGTCAAAACATTTGCCTTGCACTGAGATTTATACACTGAAATGTGACAAAGATTTTAGGATAGCAGGTCATTTGCTTGTTTTTTTTTTTTTTTAGATACTTTAAATGGCAACCAGTTGTTTTGATTTTTCCCCTTTGTTGGATGTGTATGACATTAACAATAATGTGATTTAACAATTCCTTCCTCCTTTGTGCAGGCTCTTGAACTCCAACACATTCACTACGATTGCTGATGATGCTTTTGCTGGTCTGGCTCACCTGCAGTACCTGTGAGTGTCTCACTTTCTTAACTTTTAAATTATTTTTATTTACTTCATTTAGTCTTTAAGACAGTAAAATGCTTCATAGTTTTATACTTCACTTTTGGTATCTTTTGTTTTTGTTTTAAAACAAGACTTTGTATACTACTGTGCAAAAGTTGTATACTTACGGTACTTTGCTTCCAAGGAGCCAAACTTTCAAGTGCTTTTTTTTAAGTGGTCTTGAGCATAAAGTTCTCCAGGCTTTCAAAGCTACTGATACTTTTGCACAAGATTTTATTTTCACCTTGGATACCTGTGATCTTTTTCAATTTGTTAATTTTCCCACCCACAGTAGTGACCACATGCTGGATGTAGTCTGCTGCTCTAGGGTCACACCTTTTAATTTTAATACTGTGGCGTTTCCCATCTCAGATCACAAACTTGCCCTATTTGACATTTTGTCACTGCAAAATCACACCAGAAGTGTGTCATCGCCTTCGAGACCCTCAAAAGCATTAATCCCAGCAAAGTCAGCAGTTTCTACCCCTTCTCATCCACTGCTGGTCTGGACTCCAACAACCTCAATAACTATAGGCCCATTTCAAACCTTCCATTTATCTCTAAAATTCTGGAGTGCAATTCAATTCAATTTTATTTATATAGCACCAATTCACAACAACAGTAGCCTCAAGGTGCTTTATATTGTAAGGTAAAAACCCTACAATATTAGAAAGAAACCCCAACAATCAGATGACCCCCTATGAGCAAGCACTTGACGACAGTGGGAAGGAAAAACTCCCTTTTAAAAGGAAATAACATCCAGTAGGAACCAGGCTCAGGCTCTGCCGAGACAACCCCAGTTAACAATAACATCTATGGGCCATTTTATTCTGGTTTCCATTCTAGACACAGTACTGAAACAGCTCTTGTTAAAATCAACACTGACCTCCTACTTACATCAGATGCCAGCTTCTCATCATCCTTGTCCTCCTCAAACCTCAGTTCCACTTTTGACACCATTTCCTATATTCTTCTGTTAGAACAACTGGCCAGCATTGGAACCAAGGACACAGCACTACAATGGTTTACAGCCTACCTTTCTGACAGAAAACAGTTTGCTTCATCAGCCTCAGTCACACATGGTGTCCCTCAGGGATCGGTGCTGGGACCCCTGCTATTTATAATTTATCTCCTTCCTCTCTGAAATATTTTGCACCATTTTGGAATACAGTTTCATTTTTATGCTGACAACACACAACTTTATATTTCTACAAAACCCAAGACCTATCTTCCCTCTTTTTTCAGACTTAACACCACGTTTTTCTCCACATAACAGACAACTTAGCAAAGAAACAATTTTAAAATATAACACTTCCAATGCAGTAAAAGCAAACCTGGATAGAAAAACACACAATGGATCACTATCAGTCATGGATTGGCCTCCCCAGAGCCCAGACCTTATTGAAGCAGTGTGGGATCATCTTGACAGAGAACAGAGCAAAAGGCAGCCAACATCGAAAGAAGAGCTTTGAATGTCCTTCAAGAAGCCTGGAGAACTATTCCTGAAGACTACTTAGAGAAATGACAAGAAAGCTGCCTAAGAGAGTTCAGGCTGTGTTGAAGAATAAAGGTGGTCATACCAAATATCGATTTTCCTCATTAGGATTGTACAAACTCTGTGTTTGCCTTATATGCTGTATTTTGTATGTTTGCAAATTTCAATAAATCACTTCACCTTTTTTTTAGCAAAATATAAAGAAATGAGGGGAGGCTCAAGAGTTTTGCATAGCACTGTATTTTTAAAAAAGAAATAACACATTTCCCATCTAACAAACTGAATCTAAATGTGAAACTGTTACATCATGTTTTACAATAATGCTTAAATTGCATCTTGTGTAAAGTGACATGGGGTTCTATTAGAGCTTTCTTACATCAGTGCTATATTACAGTACGTCTATGTATATGGAGGACCAAAACTGCTAAAATTAAAAATAAATAAATTATACAAATGTATTTTTAATATTAAATTTAATGTAGGCATTAACAAACATAAAATGTAAAACAGATTAATTGGTTTGTCTTCATTTGCTTCTGTATTTCTTTGTCTTTGTATTAATTCCCATATTAATTTTCACTGTTTCATTAAAGAATTAATTTATGCCTTTGCATAGCAAAGCAGAACAGTAAAAATAAAACACAGAAATAAACAAGTTTGGGGAAATAAAAAAGGTGACAAATGCAAAGTGAAATTAATATATAAGTACCTATGTAAACAAATTACTTTCAGATAATAATTTGATGGATAAAATTCAGTGGTAAATAAATAAACAGGTGAATTTACTATAGAGCTAAATACAGAAGCAATTTTTGATTTTATAAAATTAATAATTAATTTGATTGCATGTTTAGTCATTTAGTCAGTTAGTCAGTCAATAGTATGGCCCTCCATAGAGGCAATCTTATTTCTCAGTGAAGTGAATAAAAGTAACCTGCACAGCAGCAAGATTTCTGGGGTGTGCTCTGCAGCATGGCAAAGAATGCCAAAAGAAAACCAGAAAATAAATTTGCCCATGACAGCAAGCGCTTTGCCTCTGCAGTGTGATCAAGCTGAATATGCCATCTGTGAATCGATGAGCTTTAGAAAGTAGTTAGCTGATGCTTTGGGGCGTGCAGCTTTCCATGATGGCCATGCCTCAGGCTGCTTGCTGCGTGGCTTTGGCTGCTGCCCAGCCATCAGGCCCCTGCATCACTGCCACTACCACCGCAACCCGCTGTGAATGCTAATAAAGTTATATTTTCATATCCAGCCAGAGAGTCTGCACATGATGTACAGTATGTCCTCAACTATCGATAGATGAAGACAGAACAGGATCAAATGATGCTGACACGTAGCTCTTTGTAAGACTTGCTGCACTCTGGTGTGGATTTTAATCATATAAAGCAAAGACGTGAATTCAGTTTTTAACATTTAATGTCTTATTTCTTTGCAGTTAACACGCTGAACAGTCAATAAGAATCCATCAAATACAAAAAGTAAAAAATAATAAATTACCTGCATTGTCACATTTGTTGTTAACTGTAACTCAGCCCTTAAAAATAAATCGTCCATTATTAACTGCTCATCCACAGAACCCTGCACACCCTGCTATCACTGACATCACTGCTGCTTTGCTCCTGCTTTATTCTGGCACTGACAGCACAGCCTCCTTCCCAACGATCCCAAGGATGACATTCTATATTACTGGCTGAATTTCAGAGGCTACCATCACTGTATGACATCTGAGTGATTTGTTCCTTCCTCAGGTTCATTGAGAATAACGACATCCAGGCTCTATCAAAGCATACCTTCAGAGGACTCAAATCTCTGACTCATCTGTGAGTACTTTTCTGGTAACACTGAGAAACCCTTTCCAATAAAGAACCTGTTACTTAGCAACACTACTAAGCTAATAACCTATGCATTTATGAAACTAACACAGCCATTTGCATACTACACGTCACGACATGATGACAACTCTGATTTTTCAGCTCTCTGTCAAACAACAACCTGCAGCAGCTGCCCAGAGATCTCTTCAAACATCTAGACATCCTCACGGATCTGTAAGTGCGCCCACACTGAAACCCAAACCGTACCTCAACATCTCGAGTGGTTTGACCCTCCAGTCTGTCACTACAAAACAGTGGTTTGCTCAGATTCCCCCGAGAGCTCAGCGGAGCGCCACACTCCAGCTAGACGGTCCGCAGAGCCGTCTGGCTGGAGCGTGAGCTATGTTTCTATTTCAGTTCCTGTTGTTCAAAATACGCACGTGTATTTAATAAAGAAACATCTTGATTTGCACTCTCTGCTGAAAAGGAGGTTTGAAAGATTTATGTTTGAACATTCAAGACTGAACTTTACATATTTTCTCTGGTCCCCACCTGCTACTTAGAGACCTGCGTGGGAACTCTTTCCGCTGCGACTGTAAAATCAAGTGGCTTGTAGACTGGATGGAGAAGACTAACACTTCTGTTCCTGCCATCTACTGCGCCAGCCCCTTTGAATTCCAGGGACGCAGAATCCACGACCTTGCACCACGAGACTTCAACTGCATCAGTGCAGGTTTAACCTTAATCTGTTATTAGGTTACTGTTACTGAACACTTTACAAAAGTTAATACTATGACAAAGTTCTGTTACATGTCCTTCTCTTATAATGTCTCTGGCTATGACACTGACTCTTGGTTTATAAATACCGTCTCTCTGGTTTCTCTCCTCCTACAGATTTTGCTGTGTATGAAACCTTCCCTTTCCACTCCGTCTCAGCTGAGTCTTATGAGTTCAGTGGAGATCAGTTTGTGGCCTTTGCTCAGCCTGATTCAGGGTTCTGTACCCTGTACATATGGGATCATGTGGAAATGGTCTTCAGGAGGTTTCACAACATTACTTGTAAGTTGCTGAGTATGAAAGCACAGGACTGTGTACAGCACTATGTTAGGCGATGAGTCCTGATGTTTTTTGGCTTCTGTGTGTCTCTCTTGAAGCTCGTTCTGCTGTGTACTGCAAGCCGGTGGTGATTAACAACACACTTTACATGGTTGTGGCTCAGCTTTTTGGTGGATCTCATATATACAAGTAAGGAATGACAGTTATTTCTCACATATAGCTAGTGACCTGTTAAATGTGTCCAGTATATGAAATATGAGCAGCTAAGTACAGTGCACTTTTTTTTGCCTTTCTGTTGAGAGAGAAATACCACTCTAATATATGTTGGGTAAATATGAAGCTTAAGTAAGCAAATGATTAGCTTGGCTTAGCATGGAGACTGGAAACAGGGAGAGGCTGCACACTCCGGAGTCAATGAAGCTTTAAATAGTGCAGGAATGCCACTCGGTTCAGCCACAGACCCAGCTCAGGGCCTACGCATGTAGCTGAATTTTGTCTTCAGAACTTTCTGCCAGGTTTTTCTGACACTTGGTTAAGAGTGTGAAAGGGTCTATTTTACCCCAAACAATGATTCTTTCTTAACCCAAGTAGTTTTGTTGCCTAAACCAATTAAAGTACTTTTGGTACTTAAATCAGAATCATCAGAATCAGAATACTTCATCAATCCCAGAGGAAATTATGTGGTCACAGTTTCTCCAGGACAATAAGAACAGTAATTAATACCAATATTAAATAATACAATATATTACAAAATTACAAAATATTACAAATGGCTCCAATAATACAAATAACTCTAATATATAAATATCACAATATATTACACAAAATTGAATATAGATAAGTTGAATTGAGGTGCCCCTCTTATCATACTGCGTTTATTATATTAAGGGTGTACAGTTGTTGCAGTGTATACTTGTGCTTTAGATGGAGGAGTTGTACAGAGAGAGCCACAGGCAGGAATGATTTCCTGTGTCGTTCAGTGGTGCATTTGGGTAATCTCAGTCTCTCACTGAACGTGCTCCTGTGAGTGGCCAGCACGTCATGGAGTGGGTGGGAGGTTTTGTCCAGCATTGTCCTTAACTTGGACAACATCTGCCTCTCCGACACCACCTTTAGAGAGTCCAGCTCCATCCCCACAACGTTACTGGCCTTGCA
>VUQS01069305.1:0-10823 GCA_015108495.1 Heterochromis multidens
GAATGGCCAAGTCAGCCACCTGATCTTAACCCAATTGAGCATGCATTTCACTTGTTGAAGACTAAACTTCGGACAGAAAGGCCCACAAACAAACAGCAACTGAAAGCCGCTGCAGTAAAGGCCTGGCAGAGCATTAAAAAGGAGGAAACCCAGCATCTGGTGATGTCCATGAGTTCAAGACTTCAGGCTGTCATTGCCAGCAAAGGGTTTTCAACCAAGTATTAGAAATGAACATTTTATTTCCAGTTATTTAATTTGTCCAATTACTTTTGAGCCCCTGAAATGAAGGGATTGTGTTTAAAAAATGCTTTAGTTCCTCACATTTTTATGCAATCTTTTTGTTCAACCCACTGAATTAAAGCTGAAAGTCTGCACTTCAATTGCATCTGAGTTGTTTCATTTAAAATTCATTGTGGTAATGTTCAGAACCAAAATTAGAAAAAAGTTGTCTCTGTCCAAATATTTATGGACCTAACTGTAAATCACATCTCAAATCCAAAAGAATAAATCATGAACCCACAAAAACTCAAAACCCTGGGTCCAAGACCCAGGGACCATCACACTATGTTCATAACTTTGTGGAAGGATAGATGAAGTTCAGAGATTTGCAGTCTAGAATTACTGCACCTACAAATCATATTTCCACTTCAGATTGCCACAATTCTTTTCTCTGAAGTTTTACATTGTTATCTCTCTGTCATCAACCTAATCACAAACAACTTTCTGTTACATTTTGGTGTTCTTGCTACACATTTGTTTCCTCCTCACCTTGTCCTTCAGGAATATAATCATTATAGTTGATTGAGTCTCAGTTTTGTTTTTTTCTTTTTGTTTGGTTTCTTCTTTAAGATCCTTTATCTTTCTTGCTTCCCTATTCCTTGCACATACCCATTCAGATTGAATATCATTTAACATGTATACACAAATACATAATTTACACTACTATACTGCTGTAGACAGTACCTAAGATAGCAGAGTCAGCTGTGATGATGGTATCTGGATGGTCTGTCATACCAGGAAATCTGTTGGTAAGGAAGTGGACATGATCAGAGCTGGAGGTCAGGTTCATTGTGACCAACAGACTTCTGAAAGAAAAATCGAATGTCGTTTTCATATATAAGACTGAAGGATTAAGGAATCCAACTGATATTTTTACAAGTGAAAATAAGGTACCATTTTAGTCAGTCAAAACATGTTACTACACGGAGAATAGCCAGCCAAACCTTTTAGCATTAGCAAGCTGTATTCATAAACTGTACAAGTGCACAGATACACATCTGTTGATTAGTGCAAAGTAGCAGACTAATAAATTACTAGTATTTCACTCACCAAAACTAAAACACAAATGTCTTGGATTGTCAGTACCTGTCAGTGACTCCAGTTAGCTGAGTTGAGTCCTAGCAAACAGTTAGGAAACAGCTCCCTGTGTTGGGATACCTGTCAATCAACCCAGCCACACCCCTAACTCCAGTATCCAGATGGATGAGTTATTTAAAAAACAATTAATTGCTGTATGGGGATAATCTCACTTTTAGAACCAGCTTCAATTGGCCTTTAGAAGTACCACTGTTATTGGCACTTTCATGTTGGCTTCATTTTTCAGCCCT
The DNA here is from genome assembly GCA_015108495.1 of Heterochromis multidens. NCBI lineage: Eukaryota > Metazoa > Chordata > Actinopteri > Cichliformes > Cichlidae > Heterochromis > Heterochromis multidens. The sequence goes on from VUQS01069305.1 coordinate 1,608, forward strand.
GGAGGTTACCACTTGGTTGTTCCTGAGTCCCTAATGCACTCCAAAGATCATAAGCATTAAAAAGCATCTTTACTGCCTGGTTAAAAAAGGTTTTGTTTGACCTCTTTCGATAGTGTCCCTCTTCATAATGATTATACAGTGGTGGAATTTTTTTTATAACTCATCCATCTACTACTAAGGCTTAAAGTTAGAGGCGTTACTGCTTTGATTGACTGGCGTACAGCATTTTTCTACTCTTACAACACTCAAAGCACTCTTTTGCTATAAGCAATTCACCCATTTACACACACAATCATACAACTCTTTACACTACATGTATATGTATATGCACAGCATATGTGTAAGGCACTGTAACTATCACACATTCACACACAGATAAATGCATTAAGAGTTCAGTATCTTGCCCAAGTGTACTTTAACATGGGGACTGGAGAAGCCTAGTGTGAAACTGAGGAAAGAACTTGCTAGAGCAAATTACTCTATTGGAATCAGACCATTTGTTTCTTTTGTGTTCCCTTTGGCACCATCTAGTGGTCATTGTGAATAGCAGTATTGCAAAGGATGTGGGCTTGTAGTGAGCAATAGGATTACAGGCAGGGGTCTCTAGAAACTTCCTTTCTGCTCATTGGTTCGTAGACTAAGCATCACAGTGCAATAATCCTTTCAATCCTTACTTTAAATACCACAAATATGACTTCATTTGTAAGGTGCTTGTTATTTTCAGTTATATTAACATGTTAATTTGACTATTTTTTGGGACTGAGTACTGTATCTCTGGTGATGGTTATTTGTTGACAAATTATATGTTAATTCTTGGCAGTAAAAGTACCGTTAAAGCTGCTTCTCTAAGCTGCTGATACATTAAAGATATTATTATTTGATTTTTGTAATAATACATATCTTTTTTTTTTTTAAGCCTGTCTTGTGTGGCAGCTTTTGCAATCAGAATTATGATCTGAAAGGCATGTCATACCAAACACATTTGCTTTTCCAAGATGAGCTCTATAAATTCTCCATAGGCTCCTCTTGTTCATGTGTTTCTTGTGTCTGTTTATTTATTTATTTCTATTATTATTTCTGTCATTACAGTATATGTGTAATATGACAATGTCTAAGCTGACAGGCAGGAGAGAAAAAAAGACAGAAAGAAAAAGGAACAGGGGAGAAAATAAGAGAAAATATAATAGGGCAGAGCACAAATAGAAAAGCGCAATGGATCGCCAACTGCTGCACCTATAAAAAAAAATATACAAGATAAAAAAAAACAAAAAACAAACAAACAGCACCTGGAAGAGAACAATATGAAAAAGCACAGATAGACAAATCAACAGTGTTGTTGTGTTGTGTGTGTGTGTGTGTGTGTGTGTGTGTGTGTGTGTGTGTGTGTGTGTATGTCTTTGTCACAAAATGTACTTGATAATGAGGGTGAGAAGCCACAATAACGCCCCTCAGAAGCCAGAGGTAGACAGAGAAAGATCTAGGACATGCAGGCCATCCGCAGCCCCCAAGAGTACTGAAGACCTGAGGCCACACATCCCGTCAACAACTGTGTGTCCTCCCCAGCAGGAGAAGGAGGGAGGCCCCAGATGGAGCACCCACGGCCAAAGGCCGAGAGTCCCAGAAAAGCAGAGGCAACGGGCAGCTAACCCTGCCAGAGGCTGGCCACCCCGGCACAAGCCGAGAACAGGGCCACAGGCACCTGAGAACCAGTAGACACCCGGCAGAGCCCTCCCCCATGCCGAAGAGGCCCGGGCCACCCCGGACCACCAAGGGAGCGGGCCAACAACCACACGAGAACATCCAGCCATGCACCCCAGACCCAGGCCCAGCCATGCACACACGCACACACACAGACACACACACCCAGGCCATTCACTCATTCACTCACATACCCACCCACTAACGACAAAAAGACACACATGCGCACACAGACCCCCCTCCGAAGTGCGGGCAGGCAGACGCCCCACTCCGAATCAGCAGCAAACCCAGGACGCAGCCAGACCGGCCCCTGAACTACCAGTGGACCCCCTCACCGGGCAGGGTGTATGAAACAGGGGTGTAGGAAGAACCCCACCCCCCGCCAGAGGAGCCCCAAGTCTTGCGTCCCAACAACAGTCATCCACTCAATCGACAACAGACACACACAAAAGGGACAAGACAGACTGGTCTGAGCCTGAGAAAAGCTACACCCAGCAACCTGACACGGTCAGCCATCCTTGGCTGGCTAAGTGATTGCAGACATATAGAACATGAACTGCTACCAATCCAACAAGAGCCCATCACAGTAAAACACTGCTCTTAATATAAGATCAAATTCAAACTCCTAAGGTCACCAGTTCAGATCCTTCATCCCGTTTGACCTCTGTAACACTGTCTGCCATAGCATCCTCTTAAACTGCCTCACTGAAACGTTAGCTGGTTCTGGTCTTATTTTATCAACAGGACACACTTATTTAAAGTCAGGATGTAATCCTGGCCTTGTCAACCAAAAAGTACACCAAGGTTGAGTGCTCAGACCACTATTGTACACTATCTACATACTTCCTCTGGTTCAAATAATCAAACATCACATTCAATTTTAGTGCTACACTGATTATGTACAATGGTCAAACCAATCCTTCTGATCATAACATAAACTAGTAGATAGAATCAAACATGACCACACTCAAAACCAACTACACAGAGCTATTGTTTACATGAGCAAAAACATAGTGTAGAGGATTGGTGGTCTGGAACATTCATTCTTTTTTAATATTTTCTAAAATACAGTTTAAAGAAAACAATGGAAGAGAATTGATTACTTATTTTGGATTCTCAGTTGAACATGAAAATAATAAATAATGCATGGATTGTATGACTGTATTCACATTTACTTCACAGTTACCTGTGAAGTAAATGTTTTTCATAGCTCAAATTCACAAAAAAACCCCACTTCAAAGCAGTGGAAACACCTCTCCTAAACCAATCCTAGCATGTTTTTATACACCACAGAGAGGTTATACAGTCAAAAAAGACACAGAATTGAGCAAACACATCAAACAATCTAGGTTTGAAAGCATTCTCTTACACACTTGTTTTAAACATTTATGACATCCTTTTTTAAACATGGATTGTTCTGTTCTCTTTTTTTCTCTTTTCTTGTCACTTACCACTGTTTTATTAACATCCAGTGTTATATTAAAGGCTTTTTCTTGTATCCGTGGTATGAGTTCTAGCTAGATTTACTATTCATTTGCGTCAGTGCAAAACCCTGTTCAGGTGTTAAAAACTGATTAACAAAGGATTGTAGTGGGTAACTTGAGAGTGAAAGGTGTGGTATCATTTTTTTAGCTGGCCTTATTGCACATGTATTTGTGCAAAATTTAGGGGGAGATTATTTAAATTAATCATACAAACATTATTTACTAAAGTTTGTGGCAGGCTACTTACATTACTTAATATAGAAGAAAAACATCTTATTTGGTACCTGATGTGGCTGCAATAGTTGCCACTACGAGTGTTCATTTTTTTTTTAATGCCAGGGGGAGATGGTATTAGAATGAGCTTGTAATTGCCACAGGTGCATTGCTCAAAGCCATGGTGCCAAAGCTTTGGGCTATGTCCTGTAGCATCTAACTGGATCTTATCCCCATAAGACATAAGACAGCACTACATTCCCACAAAAGCTGACAGACAATGTAGATAAACATTTGAGCAGCATTATATCCTCACCACCCATTGCATTGCTGATTCTGGCATAGATTAGCATAGCCTGTAAAGAATAGATGACATTACTAATACAGGCTGTACTAATTAAAGCCAGAACCATCATATCTTCACAGAAAATATCTTCAGACGGTGTCTTTAGTACTGATGATAATCTTGTAGAAGAGAAACTTTTTAGTCCCTTAGCTGAAGAGTTACTTTTATACACAAATCAGCAAATCAGCATCTTAAACAAAGTAAATAAAAATACTCCCTGCATGTAAAACCATTCCCATAAGTTATGTATGAAATCAAAGACAATGTCCTTGACTTGAAATAGTCAGAAATTATGCTGAGTCTACACAGATATCATCTAGCCTTCTTTGTTGCATGTTTTCAGCAGCAAATGCACTTTATCTATGATAGTTTCATTCCATCCAACATTATATATCAAGTGTTTTATCCAAGGTTCACTTAAAAAAAACAAATGCAAAATTGTCACACACATCAGTAAGAAACCTCTCATTAGTAACTTAAGGAATAGTAAATGATTATATTTATAAAACCTTAATTACACATTAAATTGCTCTTACCAATCCACTCTGGTCTCAGTTTCCAGTCTGATATCCTGATGGGAAGCTTAGCTCTACTCATGCAGCATAGAGCTTTCTTCTATAGCTCAGTTGGTGAGTGACAGGAACCTCCAGCTCCGCCTTTGACAAAAGCTTTACTTCTCTCTGCCGTGGATGTTTTTAGAATTGCACTGTTACAAGTCAGAGTTAACTATAGGATGTTGTGAGGGACCCATCAGGGGACCAAGAAACTGTAAGAAAATTAAATGACTCTATGAACTGAAAAAGATACAAACTGAAATGATTTGAGAGTATTAAGTGGAGTATACTATGACAAAAATAAAAGGAAGATAACCCTGACTTTTGAAAAGACAAAGATTAATTTTCTGTCATGTGCCAAAGGTGGAAACTAGTAAAACTGACATAAACTGATATTTGTGCATATTTTTAAGTAACTTATAAGAAAAAACATTTAAATCAAAAGATGAAAAGTGTATCACTGTCTCTATGGGTCACTAGCAGTGTGATCACAGGTATACCTGGATGGCAAATAAAATGAGTCCTCATGTGACTGAAATAGCTCAGCTGAGAGCCTGTTAGCTCTCAGTTGACAAACACTTTTGTCAAGGTAGGGAAAAAAAGTAAAAGTTTTTAGGGGAAGATTTCTCTTGCACAGAGAGAGAGAGGGAGAGAGAGAGAGAAGTCCTTCATTAAATTTGAAGACTGACCAGTGAAGGTTGCCTTGTGAATTCTTTGTTTTATTGACCATACAAGGACATATGATTGTGTCACTTTCATATAGTGCAAGCCAATAGCTGCACTCTCATGACACCAAACACACAAGAACCGTGTCCAAATGAAAATCTAGCCATGATTTACTCAGAATAACAATCTGACTTCTGACACTTCTGCTTATTTCTTTTCCTCTATTATGGTGTCGCTTAGTAAATAATTTTCTGCTGGAAACTTGAGGCAGAGACATCTTTGGGTCATTCCTACTATTTGTTGCCATTTCAAGGTGGCAACATTGTATAAAAAATGCTAAACCTTCCATGATTTTATAATTTCATCATAAAAACAACTTGTTAAATGAAATATGTTGGTCCAGCTCAGAATATTATGCTCTAAATATTTTGTTTAAATTTTCCACACATGCCACAGATCAAATGTTTCCTGGTTACAGGACATTCTTATTTCATCATATTAATAAGTGTTTTGAATGTACAGTCACCTTCGTATTTACATTTTACAAGAGCTAAAATATTCCTGACTTTACTATGCAAATGTATTTTAAAAGGCCTTTAATAAACAGGTATTATCTGAAAAAAGGCGTAAATTTTGAAGGTATCTATTTTGAAGCACAATGCAATTTCAATTCATTTCTTTTAGAATAAAAAGGAAGTTTAATGAAATTTGGTCCAATTTTTAAATGATTTCATTTTGTCAATTCATTCCCTTCAAAAGACCACAAAGAATTGTTTAATATTGTTTTATTTTAATCAGTTGAGATAAATGCAGCACTAACAGAGTGGACAGAGGAGAAACAAGGTGGACAGGACATAAAATTGGTGACATCACACCAGTGAGTGCTTGTCCCACTCACCTACACTCACAGGTGGCAAAAGTACAGACATTCTGTACTTAAGTAAAAATGCAGATACTTGTGTTAAAAATACTCTTGTAAAAGCTGAAGTACTGATTCAACTTCTCTACTCAAATAAAAGTGAAAAAGTACAGGCTTTGAAATTTGATAAAGTAAAAGTAGCTCTTTTGAGGACATTTCTACCAGCCATTTTCGTGCAAAGCGAACTGAACCTTGTGCTATATTAATATAATAAAAGTATATTAGTACATGGGAATACAAACTTTATTTCAGCCTAAATTTGAATTCTAATGAATGTACTCAGCTTTAATCAGTTATGTAGAACATGAGCAGAGAAAATAGCTCTATTTTCTTTAGCTCTATTTTCTGTTGCCTACATTGTAGAGGGTGACTTTGCCTCCACACCTAAACAGAAAAATGAGCACAGTCAGGGGTTAAAGTGGGATTCAGCAGGTGGAGGAACGTGGGGCAAAGAATCACAACTCACAATAATTTCTATTGTGAGCTCCAGTAGATTTTCTTAGTGTACAGGCTGTGATCACCTGACCTGCTGCTGCTCTGAGGTTTACTGCTCTTTGTGGATTTACACAACTGAATTCAACAAGATGTAAGCAGATGTTTCATGAGTTGTCTTGGTTGATTTCCATCCCCTTCACTGACAGTATACAGTTTATACTGTCTTTATACTAGACGGTATAAAGTTGGTATGAAGGTGGAATTCAGCTTAATTTCAAATTCATCTCTGCTATACTTACTGTAACCTAACTCTGACCATGAACACCACAGTCACTGTGCACCAGTCACACACTGTTCTTTACTTTAAATCATCACAGTACAAACTAACCTGCAGTGTTTTCGTGCAACCTTTAAATAACACAAAGTTAGTTTACCTCAGTTTGTTTTACAGGACGTTTCACAATATGAAAAATCATAACTTCACATCATATACAGATCCAATATCTGATTTAAAAAATGAGGACTTACATGTAAGCTTTAAATTTCCAGTTTACCAAATACCACTGAGCAGTCCTTACCTTTAAATCTAACCTCTCTTCTTCCTCTCCTGTCCTGTCTTTCTTCTCTGTCTCCATCTCTGAGTGAAGTTATCTCTCATTCTTTTTTCTCCCATTCTGGAAATACAGCAGCTATTTTAGCTAGCAGACGCAGTGTGAGACTAACTGCACACAAACAGTGATACCTGCAGCAAGCAGGAGTGAGTCTAAAGTGGGTCATGGAGTGTACTAGACCATCTTTATTTCAAGGTTTTAGTAACATTGTTTTGCAGATTTAGATTAATATAAATATAAATAAATCATTATATTAATTAAATTGTGTTACTATTTTAAAATACAAAAATAAAAGCTTTTTTTTTCACAGGCCAGTAAAAATATACATGGAACAGTAAAACTCTGAGTCACTGACCTGGTGCTGTTAGACAGGACAGTGAATTAACGTCTACACCATCAAAAAGTTTTTTCATTGCAGCCGCCACATACTTCTTTGTAAAGGCTTAGAACCACACATACTCATTCATTCACTAGCACACTTAAACACGCAGGCACATACACACATACATGTGCAGAAAAACACGTACACATGAACACACACCAAATCTATCTCATCCAGGAGATACAGTACTGTCAAAACTCTTTTTGCCTCCTCTGAATGTAAGAAAGCATTCCTAGTCTATTTTACTTTATGCTTTAGTTTGCGTTGTATATATACTTTATTTTATTTCACATTTCTCTGTGATTATTTATTTTTGCAATCAAGAAAATGTTTTCTTCAAAAAATCAGATTTTAATATGCCACGTAAATACAATGAAAAGGTTTAGTTCTTTTGGCAGATATCGTATTAAAACATTGCAATTTCTAAAGTGTAAACCAGTGAGCAGTTCATTTTAAAAGACCTGTGTCTTTTCTCTTTTGAATATTTACTGTTGCTCTTTAATAAGACAGAAGTATTTCTTATCCTTACTTGATTAATCAATGGAATAATCAATCGAGTACTCGATTACTAAAATCGATTACTAAAATGACTGACCTAACCCTAAGTCTAACCCCTATACTTGAAGCATTGTGGCATCCAAAGATCAACAAAATAGCTATTAGTGTCTTTTTCCTGTGTCCCTGTGTTCAGGTAAAACCAATGTCCTTTCCAAAGAGGACTGGTGGCAGCTACTGCTGAGCTGTGTGTTGACACTGTGTGAGGTGCAGCGTTACGAGGAGGCCGAGATGCTCGTGGATTCGGCCATGGAGTTCTACTCATTCTACGACAACAAGCCCAGGAGGAAAGAGCTAGAGTTCATTGGCCTGTCTGCCACTATCCTGGACCACAACTATTACAAGGCCTATAACTACATCAGGTAGACTGATATGTATGTGGCCTCAGACACAAAGCATGTCAAAGTTATTAACTCACATGACTTAGTTTTGGGAAAATATATATATATATATATATATATATATATATATATATATATATATAAAAGAAATGTTTCTCTGTTTTTCTCTTAACAGACTGATGCTGATGGAAAATGTGGCTCTGCCTCAGCTTTGGAATATTTTTAACCAGGTGTGGTTTTGTGTAGAACGGTGTATTAAGAAATGGAAAAAAATTAAGGGGCTGTGTGAGGGGGATGGTGTTCAGAGAAAAACTCTGAATTTTCAAGATTAAAGCTGTAAATTTATGAGGAAAAACTGACAGATTTGAAAAAAAAAATTTAAATTTGAGGGGGGAAAAAAACTAGAATATTTTTTTGGTCAGGAAATTGCATCACTACTCTTCTCAATGAGAACTAGGAAGGAAATCCACATAGTTAAATTCTTGGAATCAACAAAACTCATAAGAAACATTTTTTAGTCAAATCATAAAGGCAGACAACAAACTATAAACTATCCCAAAAAGCTGAATCTGTTCATCTGGATGTAGCGTTTTCAGTGGGAGAAACATTTCGTCAACTTATCCAAGTGACTTCTTCAGTCTCAGCTGACTGCAGGCTTCCCCAACCTTATAAACAGTACGTTTGCATAATGACCGAAACTAACACCACTGACTAACAATGGGCCATGAGGTCAGTTTCATGATCATTAGTATGCAAATTGTCATGACCATTGATCAATGGCCATGAGTACCATTCACAGAGATTGGGGAATGGCTGCAATCACAGCATTGTAAGATGGTGACAGATGTACCCTTAGGCCCCCTCCTCAGTTCAGAGATGGTCTTTCCCTTTTCACGTAAATGGCCTCCTTGACTCCCCGTTCAAACCAGCGTTCCTCCCTGTCCAGGATGTGTACATCCTCATCACTGAAAGAGTGGCCACTGGCCTGTAGGTGTGAAAAGAATGCGGAGTC
>VUQS01069307.1:0-24692 GCA_015108495.1 Heterochromis multidens
TCATGTCCTGTAGCTCAAGAGCACTTGGGTTATACAGCAGAACAATGATCTGAAACACACCAGCAAGTCCACTGCTGAATGGATCAGAAAAACAAAATGAAGGTTTTGGATGGGCCTAGTCAAAGTCTGGACTTAAATCCAATTGAGATGCTTTGGCATGACCTTAAACAGGCCGTTCATGCTGTAAAACCCTCCAATGTGGCTGAATTAAAACAATTCTGCAAAGAAGAGTGGGCCAAAATTCCTCCACAGTGATGTGAAAGACTCATTGCCAGTTATCACAAACACTTGACTGCAGTTTTTGCTGCCAAGGGTGGCACAACCAGTTATTAGGTTTAGGGGGCAATTACTTTTTCACACAGGGCAGGTAGGTTTGGATAACTTCTTTCCCTTAATAAATGAAATCATCATTTAAAAACTGCATTTTGTATTTACTCAGGTTATCTTTGTCTAATATTAAATTTTGTGTGATAGAAGGGGGCAAATACTTTTTAACACCACTGTACATCTTTATAACATTCACTCTGTACCTTCGTGTGCTGTAATAAATGGGAGTTTTAAAATGGATGGCACTGACCTTAAAGCGTGCCAAAGAAAACTCACCGACTGCATCTCCTTGATTCTTGACATAATATATCACACTTTGTCTAACCACAATTTGTGTCACAGTTACACTGCAGGAAACCCTTGCTAAGAACTGATAAGAACTAATTGCTGGAGAATTTGCTGTATCATTATGACCGTGAATGAAATGTTCCATCTATTTGATGCAGTGAATAAAATCTCATGATAGAGTAAGCACGCTGACCTGTTCTTGAGTTACAGTGTTAAATTAATGCTGTCAGTTTTGTTTTTTGTTTTTTAACTGACAGTTATTTAAAATAATCTACTGCCTTAACACAGTATGGTTTAAAATAAAAATAACAATTACACTTGGCAATAATATGACAGCATAATGTTTGCTGAATGACAAAAACAAGACATTACATACCTTAGATTAGTTTGACATTTTCATCTTTGAAAATCCTCTATGGTTTAGTTGTGTGATTAATAGAAGATGTCTTGCAGCCCTGGCAGCTATTGTTTTAGGATGGGTGTCCCAGCTGAGATGATATCCTATTGCATCCCTCTAAGAAGGGGAATTTGAATATGCATGATGCATTTCTCCTAATAAAGCAGAACACCAGTCCCTTAAGAAATGAATAATTAATGCAGAGATGAATTATGTATTTAATTGACCAGGAGTTGTCTGGAATAAACCAATTAGGTGCCATTGTTGCAGCAATCTCTGGTTACCTTTGTGGTAAACAGTTTGGACAGCTCTGTCTAAAAGTGAAGGGGCTGTAGTGACTCTACTACAGCTGTAATCTAGGAGAACAAAAATGCTAATATTGGCAACAATTTGGAAAGGTGGGAAACAGGCTTTTAACAGAAAATCTATAAAATATATGGACAAACTAATTTGACTTTCTATTATATTTAATATCACTGATAATATACTGTAATATACTTACAAAAGATTCTAGAGGAGGGCATAGACTGTATGGCATGGACAAAGATACTGAGGAAAGGTGCTGAAGAGCTGCAAAGTAGCCCTATGGTAACCTCAAGATGGCTGTGTTAGACAGAATATCTGTGGATTTAATTATCATCAACATTTACATATATTAAGAGCCAAATAAACATTGAGAGAAGTTTAAAGTCTTAAAAATAAATACATTTCTATATTGGTGGATTAAACCTGGGCAAAAGGTGAGCCAGCACTGAAACTCCAAAAGTATGTACAGTGCTTAACAAATTTATTAGACCACCTGTCATGGGGGCCAAAGTATCCTTGGGCAAGACACTGAACCCTGAGTTGCTCCTGATGATGATCGGAGTGTGAATGTGTGTGAATCTTAGATAGAAAGCACTTAGACATGAAAAATGTGCTTTGTGTATGAGTGTATGAATGTGTGTGTGAATGGGTGAGTGAGACATGTTGTATAAAGCGCTTTCATTGCTTGAGTAGAAAAGTGCTATATAATGTGCTATATAAGAATCAGTCCATTTACCATTTATCATAAAAACAAGAAAACACAAATATTTTAGAAATCTGTGAACAACATGTTTAAAACTAAAAACTGCTGAATTTACTGAACTGAATTCAAATTTATATACTCAAATTTGAGCCGGTACACTGGACTTCTCTCAGAAATCACAAATTAATCAACCAATTGGCTAAATATGTAAAAACCAATTGGGGTCACACCACTGGTTGCCTTGGTAGCACTAGAGGTTTGGAATTAAACACTAAATTAACCTTAGCTACACAATAGAAGACACGACAGCGACGGTGGATACGTATCTTAATACTACACCTCTCATGTGGAAGAACTGAGAGGCTATCTCCAGTTACGTCTCAGGAGGCTCAGGGGAGCTGACACATTAACTTCTGACACCAAAGGCCAGTGCAGTATGCTGTTTGAAACCGTTCCTGTTAGTTAACCTAAGTATGGCCAGCACATTAGGGAGAGGTGACCTACCACCGACAAAAATAATCATAGTCTATAGGAACGGAGATGCCTTTTTTTCCGGTAAAAAAGTAGTTGTGAATCCGCGGCACGTGTCAAACTTTGACAACTTTTTGACATCTCTGACCAAAGGAATTGAAGCACCTTTTGGCGCAGTAAGGAGGCTCTACACTCCCGCACAGGGCCACCAAGTTCACCATTTGGATGACCTAAAGCATGGGAGTGTGTATGTTGCAGCCGGAAATGAGGCGTTCAAGAAACTGGAGTAAGTATCATGTTTTAAGGCGTGTCTGGTCTGACTGTACATGGAATCTACAGGCATATTCTTTGGCTTCATTTGTTGGATGGGGGTTTGACCAGATTGGTACTTAATATTCATTAAAACGCTCCAAATATGTCAGCTTATTTAACCCTAGTGCTTAATAACCTACATTTACAGATAAATATCTGAAATCAAGTCTAATCTATTTTTAATATGCATTCTTTTGCACTCATTTTTTTAGCCTAGTCAGCATAATACTGACTTTGAGATGCCTTTACATGTATAACTATTTTGTTTCAATTAGTTTTATCAGATCTAAAGATGCCTTACATCCACATCCTTACATACTTCTAGTGGCTGTATAACTTTTCATGTACCTAAAGCCTCATTTGAGTCACACATGATTTTTAATGCTTTCCAGTTATTGTGAGATAGCGACTAAGAAGCCACAGAATAAGAAAAAAGAACAGGTAAGACTGCTGTTTTGTGTTTGTGGTCAGTTATATTGAAACTAATTTATTTTCATGTGCCACGCCTTTAAGTTTGACCAGTGTGTCTGATGCCTAAGTTGCTCATAAAAGTCCTGTTGAGACACAGAACATTACATTTCGAGTGACGTGCTGAAAAAAAAACACTCAGTTCCTCCTTTATGAAATTTTCAGATCCGACCTGTTGTTCACAGCAGGATAGTAGTTTCTGCTCGGTGGAAGAGAACTGCTGATGAGTCTTGCACAATAAAGTGAGTATTGATTTTAAACTGCATACATATTTTTCCACGGTGTTAAAAGAATAATGTTCTCTGCCATGCTGTGCAATGAAAAAAACAATTCCATTTACTTATTCATGGATCTTTGTGTGTCGTGTTTTGCTTCATAGTGTCTTCACCAATGGGGAAGTGCTGGTTCCTCCGGCTAGAATACGGATCCCAAAGTATACCCTTAGAAGCTGGGAAAATGTTTTAGCCATGGTGACAGTGAAAGTGCGTCTTCGCACGGGTGCTGTTTTCAGGTAATGTCAGTACATTTAGTCATACGTTATTTTTAAACTAGTTAAGTGCAGTATCAGTAAAGGCAGTTTTCCTCTTGCCTTCTTATTTAGAGGGTAATATGATTAGTGGACACTTTACAGTTAATTTAAATGCAGAAAAATGGTACTTGGGAAGGAGAGTAGAGAGACTTCTGCAATTAATTAGAGATCAGGACCATGTGTGGTTGTGATGTATTGGGTAGAATTTATTCAGAAATACTTGTAGGCAAAGACTGCTTTGATGGATTTTTAAAAAGATGCTGAATGTATTCATTAACTTTTAATGCATAACCAAAATACCTACATTAAACATAGCTGAAACTATCACTAAACATTACTGCAGTTTGTTGTATTTCTTTATTTGAGTTTTCAGGCTTTGCACATTAAATGGACGTCCTGTCTGCGGTCCCACTGAACTGGAGAACAATCAGTACTATGTTGCAGTCGGTTCAGAAAAGTTTAAGGCTCTCCCATATGACCAGTGTGTCCCCAGGAGGGATTTGGTTAGGGAAAATAACATGACTGAAGGGTATGAGATGTGATCTTTTGTGGCCTTTTCTATATGTCCAGAATAAACACTGGATTTTATTGTATTGCGATAAGGAAAGCAAAAATGTATTTGTCAATATTGGTTTTCCTTTTCTTCCCTGCAGCCAAGACATTCTGCCCGCCACCAAAAACAAAAGACGTGCAAAGAATGTGGTGAGTGTTGTTGCTTCAGAGTTTGATGCACTTTGCTGGTTGTTCACATTCTCATAACATGCTAAATTGGTACCTTTTTTTCCTGAACTCCCTCCGGTTCATTGTTGTAGCACTTTGTTAGAATCACAGTTGAAAAGCGTATCTTTGCACACACAGCATTTCAATTAACATTTCCCACGTGTGAGACTTGTTGTGGGGGCGCAATTCGTTATGAAACACCACTATCATCAATCACTGTCTGCAGGAGGCATTGAGTTACCGTTGCTTTCCAGTTTGATGGGTAATTCCCACAGAGACAGGCTGGCCCACTTGATCAAGTGCAGTGAGCCTCATAGACAGATCATATGCACAAGGGGGGACTTTGTTCACTGAAAACTAAAAAAAAAAAATCTCTTATTCAAACAAGAGCTGGGACTATTTGTATTGTGATTAAGTTGACAGTGAAATGCTGTGAATCCATACGGGGATTGCGCTGCTGTGGGCCCGAGATGAACACCAAATCACGTGATGAAGATGAGAACATGCCCACTCAGCAGGTCTAGGTAGAGATGGGCCCCACTGTGACAAATGTGCCTGACATGTGATTTTTCTAACTATGAAAGATGACAGTGTGGTGGCAGATGCCAATTTTTGTTAGATATAGAAAAATGGCCCTTGCCATATCTCTAGCTTTATCTACATTGGACTACCTTTGAATTCAGAAATAATATGAATATTTATTAGTTATATACAAAAATGAATTTAAATGCTGGTTCATTTGTAAGATCTCTTCATTTTATTAACAGCTATCTGGGTATAAAGCAATAGATGAAAATGACATTGTTACGCAACTTTGCTTAACTGATGCATTAGCTAATAAGGCTCAAAGACCACAGCTTTTGCCATTTCACTTAGTACCATGAGGTGGAGACAGAGACAGAGCTATGCCTGTGCTTTGCATCCTTCGGCTCAGCATAGTATTAGTCATTCACTAGACATGATGCTGCCGCATTTTACTTTCCTCACCTCTGTGTCTGATCCCTAATGAATTTATAAACATGATCTGACCAGTTAATAAGGGCCTTTCAGAGGGGGAGAGATGCATGTGACAAAAAATTACCCAATCTGTCTTGATCTGTCAGCTGTTTAGCTTACGGATTACACATACATTTATAGGGTCATGTCCATCATTAATTTCAGTTTGACCTCACAAAACAACAGCAGTCTGGTTTGAAATGCCTGTAAAAAAAACCCTTTAAACATGCCCACCGAGGCTGTGTAAAATGTAACCTTGTGCAGCACGGGAGCTGTGTCTGTCCTGTCCTGTCTGCACCGGCGGTGGACCGTTTCTGCACTGCTGAATGGGACATCTGGTGTGGAGCAACCACTGACTAAACTGACAGCTCTGCAGAGTGTAATAATGAAACTCTCCAGTACACCATGTTCCCATTGGAAGCAAGCATGCTGTATATGCTGAGTTAAGTGTTTTACGGACATGATGAGGTAGAAACTTTTGAGGTAGACATAGCATAAAGAGAAGATTAATAGGGGAGAGAGGAATACAAAGAGACAAAGCGAAAAAGAGAACAAGGGTGTGCATCATGCAATACACTTCGTTATTATAGCAATCATTATGAGCAGTTAAGCTGTGCTTTATATGTGCTTCACATAAAGAATCCTGTGTAAAAAAGCCCAGAAAGGCTGACTAAACCTTTAATATCTGCACTTTCTGACATCATTGATGATTTGCTGCTGCTCCCCATTTCCCCTGCTTCCCATGTATGATCTCATTGGTTAGGGGAAATAGCAGTGCCCCGAGGAAGACTTTACCCCCTCACTGCTGCCAGTGTGTCTACTCACTGAGGACCCGGCCCTAGGAGTGGCTCCTACTGATATAACAGTCAGTATGGCTGGAGGCTGGTCAGTCCAATTGTTTAGGACCCCCTTTTTTCCCCTGGCTATCATATCACCGTGTCCTCTTGTTGACTCCTGTTTTTGGCCACATGAGAGGGCCACAGATTACTTGCTGTCCAGCCCCCCTGAGCCCCCTTCACACTAACTCTAGCACTCTCTTTGTCTCTCTCTCTCTCTCTGGAGCCTCCTGATACACACAGTTGTCTGCTCCCACAGGACCCGGTACTGTAGATATGTAATGCAGACCGAGAGGCTATACTGTATGACCTCAGCTTTTCCACTGCTTTCTACTTCTGCTGCTACTTGTATTTGTACTCTCCTGGCTCCGACGCACCCCTCGTACTCTGCTTTCTCCTCCCCTGTGCCCTGCTTGCCACTCTCCCTGAGCGAGACAGCCTTGGATTCAGCTTTGTTTATTTAAATATCATCTATTTACATCTCACCACCAGGGTGTCAACATGGAAAACAAGCTGTTCAATTTTTGATTGGCCAGATGTAGTTTGATTTTCAACTTTATCGCAAAGTTGTTTCACATCACTCACAGATGAACCAAGGTTACCGAGCTGAATTAACAGCTTACCACTGTGACGGTGCCACTGCTCCTTTGTCTTTGATCTCATGCGGCCGCGGACACCGCCGCGCTAGAACGTGAACTCTGTTTCAACTCTCCTTCTCTGAATATAGCAGGCAAACTTCACTCTGCTTTTGTTCTTTTATTTTTCTCCCTCAGCCCACTAACGGCTGTATAAATTCAAAAGAATATCAACAGACTTTGCCTCTGCATTAAAGTAAGCAAACAAGTGCAGAAACAACGCTGCTATTCCCTGGACTCCATGTTAGTGAGCTTGCAAACACCACTGCCAGAAGTGTATTCTGGTGGAAGCCTGAGATCACTACACTATCCCCCGAGCCAGCCCAGGGATCCTGCAGTAAAGAGCACTGTAGCTGAAAAGACACATTAAGTCTACTCTCTCACCCGATCTCTACATCTGTGTCTCTCATTCTCTGTGAGGGAGACATACCTCACCTTGCTACCTACGGAGGGGATGAGGAGCCTGCGAGGAGAAAATTGCCTTTTGTGGAAGCATTAATTCAGATGTGTACCCTGCTGTCTGAACATCACTGAACTCTCCCCACTGCTCTCTCTCTCTCTCTCTTTCTTCTCTTCCTGTCTCACTCCTTCGCTCTCCCACCATGCAACTGAGTCCCAAACCTCTTTTTTTTTTTCCCTCCCCTCTCCATCAATAACCTTCTGCTGTCTGCTGCTGAAGAATAAGTTATTCCCTACGACTCCCTCCCTTTCCCTTTAAGCTTGTTTGGATTTTCATTGTTTGATCTGGCTTGATAAATAAGACAAATGCAGTTAGAAATTCATGGCTGCCCTATTTCATCAATAAATGATTAGTTTGCCACACTCCCTAGTGATTGATAGGTTGTGCATGGGATGTATTGGAACCAGATGAATTCAATACAGTAGGAGTCAGCGGGGAGTTACAAAACATATCAGCTCATGAAAAATTGAGGTCACTGGAAAATGTAAAAAAGCTGCTGAAAAGAGAGGAGAAACAAGCTTCCCTGTCTTGTTTTCTGGTTTTACTTCTTCCTCTTTACCAAACAAGCAATAAGTCAATGATGAATCACAGACAAAATGTGAGGAAATATGCCTTAATCTGGGCTTCTCTGCTCTCCTCTCTTTTGTATCTCCATGTGGTTTGCTCAGACAAGCTCTGGAGAAGACCTTGAGCACGCAGCCAGGGGCCAGATAAAGAAACTCGCAGCCGAGGCAGACAGAACCAAACAACAAGGGCAGGTGTCCAAGAACCCAGTTCTCTTCCCCACAGGGGGTAAGCAGAGCACTTCTATAGAAATATTGTCTTTACTGTCTCTCTCTCTAGCCCCTCTGTCCTCAGAGTTTTTTTTTTTTTGTTTTGTTCTTCAACACCTTCTTCTTCACTATGATGATAGAAAGAAACCTGTTGGCTTTTGAAGACCATCTACATAAAGCATGTTTTTGTTTGCAACTGTACATGTGTAAATCTTCATTTGAGCAGACATTCCTCTGTGTGTGTGTAAGTAAAGACATGTAAGTCTAGTATGTGTTGGTAATGCAGAAAATCTGCCATTTGGCAGGTGAAGGAGATTTCTTTGGAATCTCAGCCTGTTTTTTAAAGGCCAAACAGAACAGAGCTATGCACTGTTTCAAAGTAACACTGCTCTTTTCTGTGAATATTAAAGAGAACAAGACTTCAAACACTATCAAGGGGGCTTAAATCATAGATGAATTCAATCGGGCCATTTTGTTGAATACGTATCCTGAAAGCCTGGTTAACTATCTAGGGGGAAATAAAAATGCTCTCATTTTCTCTTGATGTGGGAATCAAAATGGTAATGAGTTATTAATCTTAAGCAACACTGACAAAAGTAAATAAAGTGACAAATATTCTTTGTGTGGTTTAAATGTGATTCTCAGTATATCATTAATAATAACACTGTCTGTATCTAGTTATGCAGTTGTTGTTGTTGTGCCATCTGTGCACAGTAGTATGACTGCTTGACTTGAAAAACACACCCTGGTATGGTAGCATTCGCAGGCTAATTGCCTCTGTTTGAATCCTGCCATGCTTTCATATGTTGCGACTGAGATACTCAGTTGTCAGGACACATTTCTGATGATATCTACAGTGTTGTTTCTTCCCAAAAACTACATTAGCAAGGTCCCTAAAGTTAAAAAGCTAAGTTTTATATCTTCTTTATAATTAAATCAACTCCTAAAACCCTTCATACAGGCACTAGCTATGAGTAGTGTTCACAAGATTAATCTGGAATAAGATCAGAGATTTACACTTTTCTTTCATCCTTTTGCCTTTATGTAACAGAAGTATGTCTTGAAATAGATGTAAAAGTAATGCTAGGCTCTTTTGTGGCTGTGTAATTGCCTCTTTGAGCTCACCATATGAAGCAAATGTATTTTTGTATACATTGTCCTTTAGTCTTATCGGTGAAGAATCTTGTATGTGCAGTTATTTATTATTTAAATTAAATTACTTAGGGCAATTGAAGTAGATTTAAGTTCAAGAGCGTGTTTCATTATTCACATTCCAACCCGTATCAGATCTAGCAGCCACAGACAAAAAGGAATTTGTTTACATGGACAGACCAGGGTGACGTTGCCGTATGAGCCACATCCCTACATGCATCTAGAGCAGCCTGTCACTGTCAGGATCTAACCCTGGACCCAAAGTTCACGCTGGCTGGCCCTATTTGTGGCAGGGCAGCTGTGGCTTTCTGTGGCCCTTAGTCTGGGGGACCACTATAAATAAATAAATGGCTTGACAGCAACATTGATCTCTTGTGAAGTTGAACAGGAGTAGAGAGGAGAGAGAAAGCGAGTGTGCAGAAGAATGAGACGGCGACTGCCAGCAGATGAGGTAATTGTGATTAATCACTTTTCTCAGAGGGCAGCATGTTCAATGCACAAAACAAAAGAAGTGAGATGGCAGGAGCAGCAGAAGTGCAGGAAGACGGCCAGTTGAAGGTGGAGCTGCCAATTGATCAGGTAAAACGTAATCCCTTACTGTAGCACTGCAGACTCATGAGGTCCTTAAAGCGTGCAGTTATTTAACAACTTGGCCTGGATATCAGACAGGAAATAAGAACTGATCTGAGTGTAAAAACACAGCATTGCCAGAGAAAAACCTAACCCACATGAACATGGAGAAACATGTAAGACTCCTTGGCTGCATGCTGATTTCATTACACTTTATATGTCAGTTATTATAATTTTTACAGCTCGTCGTTGGAGACACACTAAAGTATACAAGTTGATCATCACAACAAGCTGTTTGCATTTGATGTAAAATGAAAGGGTTAGATGAAAGATGTGCCTGCAGCTTTAGTAATACCCCCCCCACCCCCCATGTTCTTCCTATTAAGCTTTACCTTTCTGTATGTTTCCCAACATCAAACAGAATTGAGAATATACTTCTAGTATAGTATAATACCATTTTCTGCTCAGAATAAGGGCTCATGAATGCTCAGCAGAACAAGCTACATAAATATATAAATATTGTAAAATCAATACTGCACTACAGTACAGTGCAAGCCAAGGGGGATCTTGTTTTTTTTTTCCCTCCCTGCAGGTTGAGGCCAAGATAGTTGAAGAGGAGTATGAAGATGGGAATCTTTCTGCGAGTCTCTGCAAGGCCTCCCTCCATGATTCAGATGACTCGAGTATGCAGAGGTCTTCGACTGCAGATTCCAGGAAAAATGTAAGTACCCTTATTATTAGTTTAATGTAGTTAGTATTTCACATTCAGTTCATTTTTACTTTATTATTATGTCCAATTTTCTCATTTGCTTTTGGATTAGGTCACATAAAAAATGGTCTAACCAGCAATTATGGTAATCATCATTTCCATAATTGTAAGAAGGTCACGTAGACCTGTTTTCAGCAACTGTACTTTCATTTAATGTGTGTGTAACCTTTTTTTCTGTCTCCATGGTAATCTTGGTGTATTGGGTATTTACTAACATAGCCTTTCTACGGGGTAAAGGGGAACACTGAAAGGTATAAAACACAGTACTGGTACTACAGACAAAGGATTTAAATCACTTGTGCCTCATTTACAACTTTTTGTAGTATGTGTTAAGAGACTAGTTGTAGCCCAGATACTGCAAATCATAGAAGTTTCATGATTGAAGTAGAGGCCCATAATAATATGCAGTTGTATTTGATGTCTGTCCTTTACTCTGGTTATTGTGCGCATTAACATTGATGAAGTGGGACTGAGCTGTGTATACAGATGTTGTTGCATGGATCTGTGGTTCCCCCGAAATTACGCTCATTTAAATAAACTTATTTTGCTCTAATAATCCTCGAGGGACAGCGATATGAAGCTGTGTAACTGTGATAAATGCACACAATAGTTGGGTGATATTACTATTCCACGCAATTTCATTCGGCTTCGAAATGAGAAGATATTGAGTCTTATTTAAGCAATCAATAACCTAGAACATTTAGTTTTAATGAAAACTATAATTTTAAGCAGTGGCAATTACACCGTAGGGGAATGTTTTGGTGTGGTGATGATTTTGCTGCCGTATGCACTTTTGCAATAAAGATATTCTTCGTGGGATAATTATTGACTTCTGGGGGTCGGTTATGACCCTGGCTAAAGACCTCATCAATAGCCTAATTCATTACTTATCACTTTTAGTCATACATGAATTTTGCTGATTCAGATTTACTATGGATTGGATGGAGTGACCATTAGATAATGGAAAATAATAATAATCCCTGTATGGACTGAGCTACGTTTGCAATAATCATCTTGCCAAGCAGCTTTTGATTTGTCAGCTAATGGAGAGTGACATAAGATGGGATTTTTGTGGAAAGCAGCCTCCCTCTAGAACAAATCCTAAGCAAAAATAAATGTACTTTGCAGTGAAATTATACAAAGTGTGTTAGAACTTTTAATCACACCTTCTGCCTTACCAAATTTTGATTTGTTTATGTTCATTAATGTTTTATCAGCACTGTACTTACAGTATAGTTAAATGTCTTTGTCAAACCAGAAATAATAGTTCTGCAGGTGAGACTTACCTTACCTAAAGACTAATTATCTTTCATGCATACTCTTGTCTTTTCCCACTGAGGCCAAACAAGCTGTCGCTGTCTCGTTGTCAGCAACCTCATCATTTAGAGGGCTGTGAATAATAATGAGGGATAACTGCACTGCTATGACTCATACTTTCAGCTAGAGTCCAGACAGATTTCCTCCCACTCCGGTGCTCATATATGCTCGTGAAATGCCCCATGTACTCTGTATACGTGCATGTATATAGTAGGTATTGATGACCAAATTCAATTACATGATTACATTTTCAGTTGAAGCTTTAAATGATTTATTGCAGTGCATTTAAATAGTGAATACATTTGCAGACAGTACACCGGTGAGGCGGTGGTGTGCATGTGATATTGACCTGTGTGGTCCAGGCCACAGAAAGAATAACGAGATTCAGCATCTCTGCCAAGTGGAGATGTCCGCTGAGAGTGAACGCAGGCTATCTTGGTGTTAGAAAGCAAAGGATGGCGGGCCGGAGCTCGATTCACATTTATCAAAGCTGTTCTTACATTCACTCCACTGACTTTTGTTGGGCTCTCTGAAGGTTGGCTTTTCCTTTAGAGTGCACTCTGTTAAGGATCTGATTGATTTCATGACAGCGTACTCTGTCTGTATTGTAGATGTCATACACTTTGAGGAAATGTGGACAAGGGTAGATTTGTACTCACCGGTGTAATATTGTGTTCACAATTATCATTTGTTTTGATTTAACAATATCGGCCAATTTATCAGCCAGTCGGCTAAGCATTTTTTCTTAATTAATATTGTTAGAAATGCCAATGAAACTAGGTATGTTTGATCAATTGTCTTCCTCTCCTTAAGAATTTTGTGATAAAAAATCAAATCAATATTGACCACAGCATTGATCCATTCCTCTTCTTTTTCCAGTGCAAGTCCATTCCATTTGTCTTTCATCTGTTTTTCCTGCTGCTATTCCACAACGCTTAGGTTAGCCATTTCAAAGACCTTAGTCTCCACATGCAAGGTCAACTATAATCAACTCTAGACAATGTCACAGCCTTGCTTTTCCAGAGAGCTAGGCGGAGGAAGACGACTCCTCTGGGCTTTTAAGGACCTTCTGTATTATACCATTCAATTACTGTTCATTAGACAGTGTACAGCCATTAATCAGACTGAGATGTTCTGCTAGTCCTCAGCGGGGACAATGAACTGGGGAAATTTATTCTGGCTTCCTGTCTAGGCCACTGTTTAGTGGTAAGGAGAAAGATGACACATTGGAGTGCACTGAAGCTTTCAGTGCTCCACTCTCTGGTATCTGTTTTCAAGTGAACTTCTTCACTTCACGCAGCCCTGTCTTTGAATTTCAAAAACATGGGCTTTGTCAGAGATTTACTGCATATGTGGAAGAGTATTACAAATCTGATATATCACCGAAAGGGGAGAAAGCTGACAGATTAACTGATTAGAGCTTCATATGCATTGAATATGACTAGATGATGATATGAGAAGCTGATTTATGTTTTCCAGGAGGCTAAAGAGAGGGAGGCGTCTTCCAAGCTCGGCAGAATACGGTCACGGATGTCCTGGTTTTTCAAGGGTACGTTCATCAAAGCATAAAGCCTGGTAGGAGATCAGTGGCAGCCCCCATGTTCCCCTCCAAAGCACCTAATGCACCCATAAAGAGACCACTAATACACTCTGCATTACCAGTCCCTCCCTCGCATTGCATGTCACTGGATCTGCAACCACCTCTCAACATCTGGGAGAGCTTCACAGTGTGCTTTATGGAGACCATGTGGTTGAGGTTTTTTTTTTACTCCCCAATCTAAGATGACTTATTCTAATATTAAAGGCACCTGTACATCAAGGTGTGCCATGCTGAGAGCTGGGATTGTTCACCGCTCTTTATATTTCCCATGTTGTTTGCAATTTTGAACCACTCAGACAGAAAATACTTGTTTTTTTCACCATTACCTGGTATTTTTAGTGGATTTGCATGAGCTGGCGTTTATATGATTAATCTAGAAAAGAACATGTCTGAAAAAATTGTGAAAAAAATGGACTATAAACTTTTTTTTATGGGGGGAACAGTAAAATAGCTAAACCCCAACCAAAAAAATTATGTAAACTTGACATTCTCCTTTCTTGGGGAATGTGCCTTGCAGTTGGTTCAAGCAATTTCTTTATAATTGCCTACAGAACATTGGCTTTGATTTTTAGGACCATTCACTGGTTTCACAGTATCGTCTTCTGTCCCTCGAGGAAATTCCGAAGGTGACTAAATGAAGCAGGATGCGAATCCCTGCAGGTGGTTATCTCTGTCTGCCCTTCAGCTTGAGGTTCGCTCTGTCGGCGTCCAGGAAATCACTGCATCCAGTGCTAACAGCGGGCCTCCTACCTCACTCATCTGCCATCCATATATATTCACATATGCACAGTTATCCAACAGACAGGAATTTAGATTAAATGTTTCTCTTATACAGCTGCACATGATTTTTGTGTACATACATGTATTCTCTTTCAATTATCTTCATATTGATAGTAGCAGAATATGCAAGGCAGCCTTGTGCACTCCAGTGAGTGATTTCCCTGCAGAATATCAGTGGGCACTACAGGGGGGCAGTTGAAATAAATCACAGCACATTATTGCTTGCCGACTTGAGACCCACATCCACATTTTTCTGTCCCTATCACATTGAGTTGTTGTTGCTGTTTATGAATGGTTCTGCATCATTCATACCTCATATTCTCCAGCTGTCACAGTGGATCTGCAGATGACACAGATGCACAGCATAACTGGAGACTCAGTGGAGGGAAGAGGGATGTGATAGGAAATGCAAGTTATCTCTAACAGAATCATACCTGCCTGCCACCTGCTTTGCATCAAAATGTCAATATATGGGCGAGTTTTTATCCTGGAAGGGTTTTTTTTGCAGCCGAGTGAAAACAGGAGGCCGTTTTCTAAGAGCAAATCTACCATCAAAGTATTTGCCCTGCTTTTTTCATATTCTTTATCAGGAGTATTGCGTCTTGATGTCCATGTGTAAAAGCAAGAGATACTGGGTTCAGTTTGGTTGAGATTCTCCTTCAAAAGTTATTGGCACCATGTACAATGGCTTTATAATTTATGAGAACTGTTAGGGCCTCTGACAGAAGTTGTAAAGCATCTTGACTGATTGGGTAGATATAAGATGTGTGCAGTCATGGCATATTGTTGCCTGTATGTGCGCGCGACATGCAGAGTTGCACGGCTTGCTCTGTCACAGATAAATTACTCCACACAGTCAAATTAAGTTGTTGTAAATCACCTCGTGGACCCGAGACTAGTCCTGAGTGACGACCTTTACGCCTATTTGACTTTAACTCTTATTTATGTTAATCACATCTGTATTATGCCCACAGTAAAATTGTGTCATATTTGAAAAGGTCATTGTTTTGTAGAACAAAATAGTACTGGGGTACGCATACATACGCTTTGTTTATTAGCACGTGAAGTAAGACTTGAGATGGTAGTACAACTCTTGAATGTTTTTTTTTTTTAAATCTCTTTTTACAGAAAGAAAACTGAAACTTTAACACTAGTTGTTTTGATCTGCATGAGATTCATTCCAAAGGTATGCACTACACAAACACCATTAAAAATCTCATTGATTGAACTTTTATCTCAAATGCACAAAACGTAATGCAGTGTAGTCAAGCCCCATATAGAGCACAGCAGTGTTCATTAATCATACAGCACGTACAAATTATAACAAATTGTGAGCATTATAATTGCCTGGTGTGAAATGATTATGAAATTCCACTACAAAGAGTCTGATGATAGTTTTGGCAGTAAATAATCTCATGTTCTATGGATGTTGATCCACTAGAATACATATTTATACTCTGTTTAGTACAGAATATATAGTATATTCTTCATTTGCTTTTTATTAGCTTTTAGTTTTTATTAAAGCAAATAGCAGACTGCATCCACTACCAAGGAC
This sequence comes from Heterochromis multidens, assembly GCA_015108495.1. Classification (NCBI taxonomy): domain Eukaryota; kingdom Metazoa; phylum Chordata; class Actinopteri; order Cichliformes; family Cichlidae; genus Heterochromis; species Heterochromis multidens. Next base: position 15,965 of record VUQS01069307.1, read on the forward strand.
GAAAAGGAGCCTTTCTTCTAAGTTGTAAGAACACATATGCTTTTTTTTCTTATTCAGCATATACATGTCATGAGTGGCCTTCAAGAAGCTGCACTTCCCAATAGCAATATGTTTTTTTCTTTAATTTACCATGGTGAAAAATAAGAAGTACCAAAGGCTGTGTGTTAAAAATCAGCCATTGTGATGTGAAAGAGGCATCTGTGTGTGATCTTCGAGGCACTTGAGACGACAGGCTCTGTGAAGTGCACCACTGCCCAGTTACACATGAGCTTTGATTGCTAGTTTGTTCTGTGCGTAGCCCATAGCTTTGAACTGTGTCTCAAGATGAAAGCCAACCTTGTCCACAGTATGTCCACTGCAGACCGCTGCTGTTGCTTATTTGCTTCAGGCATGATCAAGGGCTTTGGGACTATTTTTTACAGTTCTTTACCATACTGCATTATGTATAATTTATCATACAGTGCATCCTGAGACAGTACCCTGTCTCCACTCCATTGTAATTTAAAGCCTTTTTTCTCTTTCCGCATCTTGTATTGACTGTGGTCAGTGTATGATACCACTCAGGTATGTCTTTGTTGTGTCCAGTTAACAGACTTTGATATTTGTGGTATTTGAGCATGACCACAAAAAAAAAACAACTCAGTGCCTTTTCTCTCTCTTGTCCTCTCTTTGCAACCCTCTCTCTTTCTCAGAGTCATAGAATACAATGTCAGACTGCTAAGGACCAGACGTCCTCATTCTCTTCTGTCTCAAGAAGCCAGCTGCTCATGTATAAGATGAAACAGTGTTATAAACCAAATAAAAATGTCTTTTCTCTTGACAGCCCCGGCGTGAATATATGGCTTCTTATTTCAGTGAATATATTGCATAATTATGTATGGTTATGAATATTACATGGAGCCTCACACTGGGTGCATGGTAAGACGCCTAATTGCAGAGTTTAATTATTAAGAAGCAAAGGTCCTGAGCGGGTTTTGCGAGAAGCACTTTTGATAAATTATTTTTTGCAGTTTTCTGATGAATTATTTTGGGGGCTTGTGTCTAATCAGCGAGCATAGTGGACGGCATAACTGCTCTTGAGAGGGACTTATCTTCCCATGGAGAGGAATTACTATGCTGATTAAATCCACTGAAATCAACTAATAACTTAATGATATTGGAGTGGCCCAAAAAAAAAAAAGAAAAAGAATCATTGCCTCTCATAGTGCTGGCCATGAATAACACAAGGGCACAGTGATGGGTAGAATGAGGGCTATTGCTGTTGACCTTGGGGCACAGCTTTAATATTTCTCTGTAACATGAGGGAGGGAAAGTGTGTGATGGTATGTACTAAAGCAAACCTCATTTTAAATAGTGTCATAGTGCTTTACTTTATACTTCATATAAAGCACTTCAAGGAAAAAGTCCAGAGAGGCTGACTAAACAAGGAATAATAAACTAGATCACCCTCAAGTACTGCCAAATCCACAAGGCACAGCTGCTTGTATAACTACAGTACTTTGCTACAGCCACATCTTCCTCTCCAGCATGTACTGTAGCTTAGACACCCACACAGTGTTGCTCAAGTGTTATATATTCACTTCAAATGTACTTTGCATTGAGGAAAGTTTAAGGGTTGACCTCAGTTTTATGTCAAAAGACATTTCAAAAATGGGTAAAACAGAGTTCTCTGCATGTTACCTCAAATATGGAACTGTTGCACTTGATGTATTCTTCCATAAAAGCTAATGGCTGTAATGCAGACAATAAGAATCACTGACCCACTTAATCACAGTTCTATATCACGCTGTGACAGTGCGAAATTTGGTTCACCATAAATGTGGGATAAAATGCAAGGAAATAGCTATGCTTCTTCCTTTCACCTCCTACAAAATGAATATTGGTCTAGCATATATGAAAGGCAGTCCGGCTGCTTTTCTCGAGACAGCACAAATATGTGAATAATTGATTGATATTGATGTGAAAATCACCTAAGTGTAACCAGGAGCTGTTTGTTTAGAAGCCTCCCATGGAGGGCAGGAGTCTAGCCATCTGCCAATAACATGTCAGTCATCATGCGCGGCGGGCACTCTGACTGGCTCACAGAGCTGAACAATTGTTCTCAGTGTGATGTTACTGTAAATCACACATTCTGCTTTTAACGGATGCTTGACGCTTGCTTTGAAGTGTTTCAGGGGTCCGCAATGTTGTCTGGAAGTAATGGGCATATACCAATTCTGTTTTCAGGCTGTGATATAATTGCAGTGATTAAAAATTATAGATTTGTGTTTGCATTAAATCAATTTCACTTAGAGTAACAGATGTTGTATTTAAATACATAATTCAGTACTGTGCAAAATTCTTGAGCCACAGCTTATTTCTTTATGTTTTGCTAGGAAATAGGAAATATGTGCAGCAATCTATTGAAACATGCAAACATACATGGAAATTCATTATAAAAGGAAAAAAAAAACAGGGTTTGTACAATTCTAATGAGCTTGAAAGTCAGTATTTGGTATTTTATTCTTAGGCAGCTTTCCTGTAATTTCTTTAAGTACTCCTCAGGAATAGTTCTCCAGGCATCTTGAAGGGCATTCAAAGCTCTTCTTTGGATGTTGGCTGCCTTTTGTTCCGTTCTCTGTCAAGATGATCCCACTCTCCTTCAATTCAGGTGGACTTTAACTGCCTTGGCAGTGTGTTTAGGATCATTGTCATACTGTCATGCTTCAATCAGACGTTTTCCAGATAATCTTGCATGGTGGATCAAAATCTGATGGTACTTTCATAATTCCATCAATTTTGATAAGATCCCCAACACCACTGGCTGAAATGCAGCTCCAAACCATGACAGAGCCTCCACCGTGTTTTACAGATGGCTGTAGACACTCAATGTTGTACCTCTCTCCTGACCTCCTCCATACATGACAATGATTTGAACCAAAAATTTCAAATTTGGATCACTCCATAAGACCTGTTGCCACTGATTTTCAGTCCACTTCTTGAGTTTAGGTTCCTTTTTTATGCTTGAATGATTCATAGGTTAGTGTTAAGTGGCTTAACAAACATAAAAACATTCCTTTGAAAATGGTCAGGTACAAGGACCAGACTGAAAATGAGTGAAAAAACAGCCAATGTCCAAAGAAAAACTTTCAGAAAGAAAGACTTTCAGAAAGCCTGGAGTGCTATTGCTCAACACCACTAAAAAAAATAACAAGAAAGTCTGGCTCCTTGGAAGTAAAATATAAAGAAGTGAAGAGTGGGTCAAGGCTTTTACACAGTACTGTACATGTTGCTTTTAAACCTTTACCCAGCCAAAATAACTTATTTGGAAACAGTGTAAATGTAGGATATGATAGTTGTCCTGCCAGTACAACAGTCTTGTATGATAAGCTATTGGGCAGCTTAGTGCAGTTAAAAAGTTATTGAGTGCCTTGCTCAAGGGCACACAGTGGGTGTTATCAGATTTTTCTAGCACTTTTCCAAGTAAAACAAAATTTTCTATTAGCATTTGTATCTAGCAACATTTGTAACTGAAGTGTATCTGTAAATTGTTGAAGGTCATTTTATCCAGAGGCTCCATGTGCCTTGAGACCTGTAGTGAGCCTCCTAGCAGACTTGACGGACAGGTGGTGTTATAAAAAGGCCTTTTCATGACTGACATCACCCAGAGCCACCAGGAAGCCACTTTTCCCTCACTCTGTTCTGTAGCTACCCACTGTCTCAAGCTAATGGCTGGTAACACAGCTAAAAGCTCTCAGTCTGATAAGATAATATAGAGTCAGAGAGAAAGAGAGAGAGTTTAAGAGTGCTATATCAGTGGGACCATATATTCGGACTATACAGGGATGAGGAAATGCTCTAAAAATAAAAAAAAAACCAAATGGAAAATGCTAGATGATATCACTGAGCCCAGATCGCTGACGGCAGTGTTTTGAGTCATATCCAGATGGCTATGAAGCAGGGACAACAGTGGGAGTCAAGACTTACTGCTGTCCTCTCACCTGATGTCATGCTTAATAAAATAAATGAGGATGACATTATGCTTTGCAAACAGATTAATGAATTATGGATCTTCATTACAAAAATTACCTATGATTTTATTCTCATGACATTCAGTGCTTACAGGTATTGTGAGTCATTGTCCAAGCTAGTTTGGTTGGCAAGGTGCATTCATAGACTGTATGGGTGCATCGAATTAGTGCTAACATACATAAAAAAAAAGCAATGCAAGCCCTGTTATTTGTTATATAACCGCATTAAAAATGCTCCAACAGGCAGCAACACCATAGAAAAACTATACTGTTCAGTGACTTGAATTAACTGGTAGTGCTATTCCTATCACACTTAAACAGTTTGCCTAGCAGCCTATTCCACCTTACATAAAAGAGGCCACACCCCTGATAAAGCATAACTTTAAGCCTCAATACAATCAAAACAGGTGATTTTTATGAAAATTCACCACTTGTTCATGAGACGGGATATTATCTATAAAGGCCAAATCTTTTTTTGTGTCAGATTGTAAACATGTTTATTTCTGATTTAAAGTTGCCTTAATTTTTCTCATCCTTTCACTTACTAACTTGGTCCCTCCATCAGCTCTGGCATGTCCCACTTCCAAACGTACTCCCATACCATATGTTCTTATCTGTTACTTTGTTGCAGGCACATACATTCAGTGCAAGGTTTAGTTTACGGCCAATCATATGCCACTGGCTCTTACTGGCCATAGTGAATGAGGGAAGCGGCTTTCAGCAGCTGTGCAATCAGGCAAGCTCAAAAATGAAAAGAACTAATCTGTGCAGAGAGGTGAACACAAGTGTATAGTTCCTGGGACTCCTTCACACCACTAGTCTGCTCATTCACCTTTTTGCAGCTCCGTGCAACCACTGACAGTGTGCCCATACATATGTTTACAAATTTGGTTTTCTATTTCCATTTCTATTTTTTTTTTTTTTTTTTTTTTTTTTTTTTTTTTTTTTTTTTTTTTAGTTTCCCTACTGCTTCTTTTTCATTCCTTCTACCTCTCTTTTCTCTTTCCCCTTTGTCTTTTCCTTGACTAGCTGTCTTTAGTAAGATGGATGTGTGCATTCCCAGGGCAGATGGCTTTGTTGTTACTCTGTGTACCCGGTTCACACTTTAACACCCGGCCTCCTTGTCTGGCCTGACGGGCCATTGCCTGGGGAGAGAACTCTACCAATACGCTGTGCAGAAAACGTGTGTTGTGCCGCTAACTGCATGGGTGCTCACACCTTTTTTGTGTTTGGTAGACAGACCCTTGCAGACTGTGCACCAGATACACACATAAATATGTTCTCCAGGGATCATAGTTGTTGTTATATAAAAACTTCAGTATATGCATTATTTTATAGTGCGAGGAATGTTCATTTGTTGATGTTTAGTTATGAATTAACATTTTCTCAGTGGTTTCTCAAACAACATACACACCTAAAGAAAAAATCTCAAATTAATTGTCTGTGTAAAGGAGCTGGCTTGATGGAGAGATGTATTTCTGGACTGTACACGGTTTAGTATTTAATCAGTAGCTTGTAGAACCACTTTTAACAGAAATAACCTGAAGTAAACATTTTCTGTATGCCTTTATCGGTCTCTCACATGATTGTGGGGGAATTTTGGCTCACTATTCTTGACAACGTTGCTTCAGTTCACTGAGGTTTGTGGGCATTCATTTATGCACAGCTCTCTTAAGGTCCTGCCAGCATTTCAGTCAGGTTGAGGTCTGGACATTGAGACACCTTGATTCTTTATTTTTTTTTGGTGTTCTTGACTTAATGACTGCAAGTTGTCCAGGTTCTGTGGCTACAAACAAGCCTGAATGACCACCCTTCCACCACTGTGCTTGATATGAGGTGTTTGTGCCGAAATGCTGTGTTTGGTTTTCACCAAATGTGGCGCTGTGCATTATGGCCCAGCATCTCCACTTTGGTCTTGTCTGTCCAAAGGACATTGTTCCAGAAGTTTTTGTGGATTTGTTCAGTTGCAGCATTGCAAACCTAACCTGAACTGCCATGTTCATTTTAGAAAGAAAAGGCTTTCTCCTGGCAACATTTCCAAACAAGCTGTACATGTTCAGTCTTTTTCTAATTGTACTGTCATGAACTTTGACATTTAACCTGTTAACTGAGTCCTGTAGAGTCTAAGAGGTAGCTCTTGGATATCTTTTTTTGCAGTTTCATTGCACAGTCTGACCTTGGAGTGAATTTGCTGGGACGTCGACTCCTGGGAAGATTGTGGCTTTGTGTTAACACACACCTGAATTCTCCAGAGCAGAAAACTGCCAGAATATCTGATTTTATGGAGGTGGTCACATTTTCTGATGATCAGTTAATCAAGTACATTTGATTAGCAGCACCTGCCCTATTAATTCCTATGGAAGCAGTGAGGGTGTACTTATTTTTTCACAGGACTCTATGCAGTCCTGTGAAAAACTAAGTACACCCTTGCTTAAAACTTTCTTTTTGTATCACTGTGTATATTCAAGACATTAACATTCTTTGACTTACTTTACTAGACAGTGAATTTACTATATACACACTTTGAATGATTTAAAATAATGCTGCATTATTATTTTAAAATCACAAATGTAACTGTTATTTACCCTTACCCTCTCTTAAAACCACCGTACCACTGCCACTTGAAACAACAATACCATGCTTACCTGGCATGTTAAAAATAGTGCACTCTACTGTCAGAAGTTAGTGTTGAAGTTCTTTTTCTTCATGGTGTGTGTATAGTTTCATAAAGAATGCAAGCAAAAGCAGACCTCTGTTGTTGTTTAGATTACTGGACAGTTGTGTATGGACACCGGTTTGATTTCATGTGTATAAATAATTATGAGCTTATATTTAAAGCTCAGTCATAGACACATGCTCTTTGTACTGGACACTAGTTTGCATATTGATAAACTGTGCCTTATTGATTTCTTTTTTCAATTTCCATGATAAACTTTAAGAACAGCTATCATTTATAGGTAACATGTGTGGACCTCTTTATGTTATCTGCTTGATTTCTGCACTGTGATCTAAGGATGATAAATCGCTGGGTACACACAAATTGTATCAGTGAAATCACATTCAGTGCAGGCCTTTTGTGTGCACATATGTAAATCCAGCCAAGGATGTTCTTCTTAGTGAAATTGCAGTCTTTGTCTACCCTCTAACCATACAATTTCTTTCATTTCAATCTCAGCACACAATCGGAATATTGTCCCTTAGCTGCTCCTATCATATGTAATGAATGTGCTGCCCCAAAGGTGAGAGCCATAATTGATTAAAAACCATGTTTTTTTCATGCCTCAGTGTAGTCAGTGATAAGAATATCTGTGATGTGGGTGTGTGCATGTAGGTGTCATTTATGCGTGTGTGTCAGCATGTCTACTGGTCTTTGTGAGGAGGACAGGACATCAAAGTCGTGTATGCACTGGCTCTGTTTCATCCGAGCTAATGAAGAAGCTGTGAGTGTGCTTCTGGGTCATAGTGGGAACATGCACAGCGAGGTCACTTCAAAGGCGGGATAATGACGGATTAAGTCTAAATCACCACCATGCTTTAGTCGCTGTCTCACATCTAGCCTGTCGCTTTGCATTTTATTAACAAATCATCGTAATATGATCTGGTAAAATGTGCCTGCCTTAATTTCCCTTGTCCATCTTCCTCTGTGCAAATCCTCTACATCCAGATTATTGGATCGTGGTGGGCAGAGTGGTGGGCCTTTTTATAAACCCCTGTTGGTGATGAAATATTCTTTCATCAGTGTCCATATATGTCCCCATGTATTCACGTTTTAATGAACTGCTCTCTCTGCAGTTTCTTATTGCCTTGTGTTGTGTCCATGACAGTGATACAGCTTTTCATTTATATGAACCCTACAGCTTCCAACCAAGATATTTCATCCTTGATTGGTTTGGTTCTGCATTCAAAATTAACCAACACACTCACAGTCCTCTCAGTTGATGAGCACAGGTAAAGCAGGGATTTCTGTATCATAAGCCAAAGTGTTATAATGCTCCATCTTTTCAAATCATATGTGAAATGGAATTGGTTTGAATTGGGGGGGCTATATGCCAAGATTATTGAGCTCTAGGTACTCTTGTGTACTGGAGGATGCCACGAGAATATACTGTTTACCGCTATTCATCTTGTTCAGTGTGTAGCCTTTACATTCTCTGACCCTAAGCCTGCTGTGCTTGTAGAAATACAGGTATGTTGGAAGCACTCAGGGAAGCCTAAGTGCTGCTGGAGTGATTTATCCCCCTCTAGACCCTCCAAGGGCTCTCGAATACTCAGATGCTTTGGTCAACAACGCACCCCAGCAATTATAATTAAGGGGGACTATGGTCTATGCCTCCAAAATGCTTTCATGTGATAGAGAGGTGTAATGTCAGGAGATATTTGATAAGTTCTAGCATTCATTTGGGTGAATCGGATTTGGTGTTGTTCAAAGTTCGAGTGACCGACTGCATGAAACTCTTTCTGAAGTTTAGGGTGCATTTAGACTTGTGCGAAAACAACTGAATGATTTAAACTTAGCCCATTTAAGATCACTTTTTAAAAAGTATTTGTTTTGTCTTTTAAATCACTTTTAAACCAAGGTTTCAAATATTAAGTTGTCCTCAATTACATAATTACATCATATGTGTAACCTTAGCAAGAATCTAAGAATCTAAGTTTTTAGGTTTTTTTTTTTATTTTTACCAGATTGTGTGACACATACTGTACTAATGCAGATTGCT
>VUQS01069307.1:27561-48914 GCA_015108495.1 Heterochromis multidens
GGTGGTGGGTGTGTGGGTGTGTGTGGGTGGGGGGGGGGGGGGAGGGGAGGGCGGGGGGGGAGGGGGGAAGAGAAGAGAAGAGAGAAGTTTACAAATGGGATCCATCATTTTTCATGCACAGGGGTGACATCCCTCCGTCAGCCAATTTCGCTCCAATAGCACAGTCCCTTGGTTCATTGATATCTGCATTAGGGACCTTTGTCAAAGGTCTCATCTAAATGCATTGAAAAACGCTTTGCTCCCTCTGTGTACGTCCTGCTTTTAGAAGTGTGTGTGTGCATGCTGGGCAAAGATTTGCCGACTTGGCTTTGTCTACATTAAGGTTGGTCTTTGTGGCAAAGTAATGTGGTGTTACTGAACCTGGAAAGGAAAAACAACTTGTGAGAAAAGCATCAACAAAGCCATCACCAGCTGCTCGGTGCTCTGAGAGCTGCAGCTACGAGTGTTTTCTCACTCTGTTGTTCTTGAGTAACTCTTTAGTCCGCAGTGTAATGATATTAATAAATATACATAAATTAATGGCAAAGAATGAAATGACCTATGAACGTGTTTCAAGAAAGGGGGCATGAAACATTGTGAAGGAGCTAATTTCAAATTGATATAAAGATGACAGGGCCTTCTGTATGAAGTTGGTTGGAGTAGGCTTATTAACCAAAACACTTCAGAGCCACTTCATTTTATCCCACTAAAAACACCACCCTTCATCTCCCGCACTTGTACAGTCCTACAGTTCAGTCTAACCTGACTGTACATCCTTTGCTACTATTAAGAAGATTTAATTTGCTATTCCTGTCCATCTATTTTGCGCGGCTATAGCGTGCTATGGCAGAGGTGCCAAGGGGCTAATGTCGCTGTCAATCCAGCGTCCCCTTAGCTACAATCTCACGGCTTAATTTCCACACAGATCCAAGTACCCTTGAGCTCTAAGAGGTCTCATTCGCACACTTGAATCAAAATTGCCCCAAACTCTCTTGTCCTGCAATTTGACAACACTTAAGTTATAAGCAATGTTGCATTTTGAACAATTTCAGCAGGTCCCTGAACTGTCAAGTAAAAGGCGAGCTAAACACTCAGCCAATCTAGTGCTTCATTAATATATTTAATATAAATTTATGTCGACCATTTCATTTGAAGCCTTTAGGTAGTTAGGCTATATCTCCTGGCACTCTCATAAGATATATTAAGAATAGTAATTAATAAACTTGATAATCTGAAATTGACTAATAATTTGGTGCTTGAGGACATCCCTGCCGTGTGTTCCCATAGGGATTCCATTAAAAGTCCTACAGACTATAATCTATAGTTGTGCAGTTGTTCTATAGAATTCAACAATGTTGCCCTTTCAGCAATGTTCAAATCCACTTTCAAATGACTTTGAAATGAATAATTTATGTTAAGTTTAATAGACCTTGAGGTGCGTCACAGTAACTGAATGATATATTGTGTCCCAGAATGTTTACAGAGAATTGCAATGGGAGCATCTGTCACTGCCTGTCACTAGTTTGAAGAGAAAATCTAAGTGTTTGACACATGCTATTACTGTTTGTTATTGTCCCCTTTTTCAGAAATGGACATATGGAGAGAGTTCTGTGTGTATATTCTTTAGTCAGAGCTGTTTAGCTTTTTAGAAGACGAATTTAAGTGTGATTAACGGCACAGAGGCCTTGAATACTTGAACAATGCTCAGTGAATCAGAGGGAGTGGTACCCATATCGTAATGCTCCTGTGGTGATGTGCTCTCTTTTAGGAAAACCTATTGCTGCCTCCCTCTTTTATCTTGTGAGTCAGAAATGTCAGTGCCAGCTCAAACAGGACCCGCCAAACCTCCTGAACATGGCGAGATTGGATGTGAAATCAGTGCAAGGGTCACTGACAAAAGAAATTGGGTTTTATGCAGAGCGTGCCTCAATACACAACACTCCCAAACCAAAAGGTAGAAGCAAAGCCCTTACCAGCTATTTTCAACCCATCATTATTTCTCATAAATCCCAAACTAGCCAACACCAGTGCCTTTGACAGCATGACTGATGAGTTTGCCATCGTGAATGTCAAAAGAAATGGTCTCCTGCACCTTATCTCCCCTATTTCTCATTGTGAGTGAGACTTGGGGGTTTTATGGAGAAAAGCCACGGCCGTTGTGATGAGCATTACCCAGTGATAATGAAGGGCACGCTGCTGTACCGTCAGCCACTACAGACAGACAGGCAGGGGAAGCAGGCAGGCTGGGAGGTGCTGTGTGCTGAGAGTCGCCCATTCATGCGTTTATGTGACCTTATGTCTTTATCTAGAGACCAGACAAATGAGCATATTTTTATATTTACACTATGTAGGTGCCATGATTGCCTTATCTACTGCCGCCTTCATTCATGGAGGGAAATGTCAAGAGGTAATCAAGTCAAATGTGTCATTTGTCAATGCTATTCATGGTTTCAAATTGTATATAGGAAGTATGTGGGTAACATTTCTGTGAATTCTTTCTGAAATATTTCATTTAACCCAAGATGTTGTTGATTTGCCTTTAAGTCACATATAGTTTCATAGATAACAGGACAAAAAAAAAAAGAATCCAAATTTAAGCACACCTCACACATCAAGCATAGATTTTTTTTTTCCAAAATTATGGAAAAAAACATCCTTTGATTTGATGAGTTTGTTTTCAAGTCCCATAAGTAAGCCACATATCCTGCTGAGGCTTAAGTGAAAGGGTTTTAAGTTATCCTGCCTGTAACTTGGCATGCAAACCAGTCAGCACAGACGAAGGATAATGAGGTTGGATTCAGGTCTGAGTTGTGACTGTTAAGCAGGAAGCTGCATTTATGATGGCTTTAAGAGGCATTTATTGCCTCGTTTCCATCAGAACATTGTCTGCAGAGACCTAACAGCTTTCCATAGAGATTAATCTCAGATACCCCCTCTTAGGTGGTGGCAGTCTTGGTGAAGTTGCTCACCCTGGTGGCTCGCTCTCTCTCTTTCTCCGTTAGAAGCAGAATAGACACTAAAGCCTTTCTCCTTTCCCTGTACTCACTTCCCCGCCTTCTCCTTCTATTTTCTACTCCCTCTACTCTCAGAAGGTTTCCACACTTGGTGTCACTGCATGTCCTCCGGTTACACTTACACAAATCAGGGTTAAACCATTTGTTTACAGTGAAGAAGGGAAGAGCGAGAGAAACAGCGCTGTGCTAAATGTCAAGGATGATGAGGTGGGTCAGGCTGGCAGTGCTGTTATGATTACGGCTGTCTTCGCACAGCATCATCACAAACTCTGAAAAGGGCTAAGTCCTCTGGTTCCGCTGTTTCACCAAGAAATTAGATTCAGATGTAGTCTTTGAGAACATCCTACCTCTTTTCTCTCCAATAACAGTGCCAAAGTAAAGTAATGTGTGGTGTCGAGCTGGACTTTTCAAGCCAAGGACTAGTGGATTCTGACATAAGGAATTTTTTATGTTTTTCTGGGCAAAACCACATCCACAACAGTGCTCTTATCTGCCTGCTGTGTCTTTCTTGAATAGTTAACAAGCTATATAGGTACTAGTAGGATTTCAGCTACTTGAGAAAAGTTTAATTTGTAATGACTTTTCAATCACAGAAAATCAAGCAGGCTTTCTAATATTTAGCCGGAATGTGCACACACCTACATGCCACGCCTGTATGTTTGCTGAGCACCTTGCGTATGAGCTATATGATTCTTTCATGAGCTGTGTGGTGCTGGCCTTTCATAGGCGTGCTCTCATTGAACACTTAATCAATACCTGTCATCTTGATCTCATCCTCTAAAGTGGGCCCCTGTTCTTTGTCTTCCCCTTAATCCATCTCCATACTGCTATTTGAATTTGTATTAGAGACCTAAGGACCTTCTTCACTATCAGAAGATTTAACAGATTTTTTAAGGACCCTCAGTACTATTTTCATAAGCACAAGACCTGGTTTATAAAAATCTATACAAGGGCCTGGAGACTTGGGGCAGTGTGGCAAGAAGGGTAAGCCGTGAGCGTGTGGAGAATTTCAGATTTGGAGGAAGGCAATTTCAGTGTCCTGCTTTTTTCTGATTGTTTTGTTAAAGCTGGTTTTATTGCTGTTGCTCGGCTCTTCTGTCTCTCTATTTGCTTTGGGTTTTAAGGAGTCGCCAAAGGTAATTTATAGTATTTCCCCCCTTAGGAGAGTATTTGATGAGGCACTCCTAAAGCTACCCGACTACAGGCTCAAGAAAGGGAAACTCACTTTGGATTCTGCATGAGTACAGTTTCTAAATCACTACCAGCTTCTTGTGATTGTACTTTTGCGAATCTATCTGCAGTAAAAACTGATAGTGGGTACAATGGTAGAGTCATTGCAGTTTGTGAGTGCAAACATTGATAGTATTGGAAGCACAAAGAGACTATACATTCAAGTGTCTTTTTTTTTCCTCCAACTTCTGTGTTTCAGTCCTGCCGCTCAGCCTTCTCAGAAACAAATGTGCAGTGATCCATGCTCTTAACACAGTTAAGAAAATAGTTTTCGAAAATTGGACCTTGAAGAATTCAGAGTGGGTGAGTAATTGGAGGTCAATAGAAAGCAATGCTCCACGACAGAGCTGAACCCACAGAGAGAGCACGTGAGAGAGTGACTGAGAGAGACAGAGAGAGAGAGGAACCAGCAGAGTGTCAATCAGCCAGCGTTTTGCCCGCATTGCCCCTTAATTTAATCACTGTTTAATTACTGCTGTCCCCTGAGGGGCGCTCTGCTAGGTGCAGTTACTGAGCTTTTTCCCTTCCTCTGCCTCCGTCTCTGGGTGCGTATTTAGCCCACGGACAGTCTCTCTAAAGCAGGCCATTCTCAGAAGCCTCAGCAGTATTTCAACCTTACCTCAGGGCCCCTTGCACAAATCTGCTGATGATAATGTCAAGGGCAAGCACATATGCATATGTGTGATGAAAGGTGCCTGTGGGAAGAGAGACACCACAAATACACAAGTTTATCCAGCAGAGCAAGGGTAGGGAAAATGGTGAATGTGTTAAAGTACCAACTAACTGTCCAGTCCCCACTCACTCCCTTTAGGACCACCACTGCCCCAGTGGGAGTCTGTGCATTCAAGTTTGCATGTAGTTGATATGGATGTGGATAAAATCCAAGAGTTGTGAAATCATAAATAAAGCATCAATAAAAAAAATCACTGCTGCAATGCATGGCCAGCTTCCCATAAATTCTCCCCGCCATAGTATAATGTGTACTGCTATATCTGTGGCCAAACATGGTGCATGTGTCATGGTTTCTCTGGATTACCAACAGCCCATCACCACAGACTCTACACGGGGACTGCATCAGGGGAATAAGTCACAGTTTAGCTCTCAAGCTACAGCAATCAATATAAATTTGGCATGGTAATGATCAGGTGCAGTGGGTGTAGGTCTCTTGTATCTATCTTTTTCTCTTTTCTCAGTATATGCTGTGGGGCTCTATCTCCCAGAGGCCTGTGGGTAACACAGCTAAGGCTCTGCGCTGCACGTCAAACCTCAGCTGAGGATTACAGTGAAGGGAAACAAACAAACAAACAGGGCTGTCTCAGAACCTCAGCAGCAGGCACAGGCAGTAGCCCATACTTGCAATGAAGCCCCTGATGCCACACACATAAGCACAAGCACACACAGACTTTAACGGCCCTTAACTCTCGACCATTCCCTTATTGGAGAAGCAGAGGTATTTTACACTGTGTTAAGGATATAATGGGACAAATAGAGATGGTGTGATGAGAAGCTGTGTGTGTGTGTGTGAGAGAGAGAGAGAGACTGACTGATAGATGAGATGCTGTCTCTCAGGAGGGTCTGTGATCATGATGATTGCCAGTGGAGGAGAGTTGAGATAGTTGTGACTCCTGGGTATTCAAATTGGAGTGTTGACAGGTTTATTATTGAAGTTTGTCCTCCCTCCCTTTCTGTTTTTTCCCTGATCCAGATAAGTCAGGGTGCAATAGTCACCATTTTCTGCAGTTTCATTTTTGACATACAACAAAATACTGTTTCTAAACCAGCGAAGGCATCAAGAGGGGACTCGTAACAACAACATAGTTTGATTAAAATGGCACTAAATTAGTTTTTTTACACAAAGGTAATTTTACTAAGAGATGCAGTGTTAATAACAAACCCAAATTAAAACTGGCTCAAGTGGATGGTGCCAAATGTAATCCCTCTGTCTCATTTATGTCAAGCTGGAGCCAGAGCACCATGGCCTGCGCTGCAATTGAAGACCTGCTGCCTGTGACATTAATAAAGACGGAACATGTACAGGAAATTAAACTCTCACATTCCTGTTGTAATGAGATCTTATCCATCGTGTTACTGTTTGCCTCACAATCAAATCAAATGTTAAAATGGAAGCTCAATCAGGTCCTCGTGCAATGCTATTGCTGTAACCTCCTGGTATCGTTCTTCTAAATGGATGGTAAAGTGAATGGGATTTGAATAAAAACGCTATATGTTAATGGCCAGGTTTCACCTCCCCCCGAGATCCACTTTGTATAGAGGTACAAGAGAAGAGGAGGGGGAGGGCGGAGAGGGGCATGCCACCAGTACTAAAGACGAATATCAGTAGAGTGTTGTTGCATTGTACATATTTCTAATCTTCATGTTGCTTTAAAAATGCGAGGAGGAGGAAATTGAACACCTTGACCTCAGTAAATGCATCTTTGTGTCCTGGTTGGCCACAAGAGGGTAGCAGCTAGTTACAGAGACGGGAGACAGGCCAGAGGTTCATATTCACACTGGAGAGATTTGAAATATATTAACTAAAAGATATTATGTTCAGCCTTACATTTATAGATCACACTAGCATTTTTTTTTTCTTTACATGAGCCTGTGATCTTCGGAAGAAGAGAGGAAAGCTCTATGGACAAGGAGATGAGGCAGTGCTAAATTTAATGGTATTGGCTTTTATAGGTAATAAGGGGGCACTGATCAAAGGTTCACAATACTCAAAAGCAGCGAGGTTGCACTCAGGAGGGGAACCAAGTGCTCTCCAGCCAGGCTGAGTAAATTGCCAGATCAGCTAATCAGGATTCAACTGGAAGATGTAAGTTAGTGGAGAGTAATTGAACACAGATTTAAGGGGCATCCATCTGGATATTGCAGCACTCCTCTCTTGCTCTCCTTAGTAAATTTGCTGAATATTAATAATGTTTTTTATATAATAGTGTGCAGGCGTGGAGAAGGGATGTTGGAGGGGGGGGGGGTGTTCTTCTTTAAACAGGGCCCCTGAAAAGCTTCAAACATACAGGGAGAAACTACTCAAGGAAAATGTAAAGCAGAATATCCATTTACTTACCCTCTTCACTTCTCTTGGGCATACAGGAAAGGCGAAGATGGAGGAGCCACCCACTTGTGGAAAACAGTACATGTGGGATATTATCAGCACCTGCTCAACATCAGTATATAGGCCAATTAAATGTGTATGGGTGCATGTTGTCCTCCTCGACATGATTAGAATCACAATTCCTGTCTTTGTAGTCCTGCCTGACCTGACTCACATTACAACTGAATATTCTCTGGAAAAAGGTTCTGTTAATGAACAGTCGAATATACGAGGATGGTTGCAACTGCAGATTAATGAAGTCTCAGAGGTAGGAGTGGATTGAATTTGCTGAAGACATTCAAAAAGAGTCAATAATATATACAGTATGCAATATTGGCAGTATAAATAAATCTGAATAAATTACCCATAACTGTATATAGTCAGCAGACTGCACAGCTACTTCAGTGTGCATTAAATGAAAAATAAATTCATGATATCTAGTTAGTTAAGATGTACTTGCCTTTTTCAGAGCGCTCATGTGTTTTTAAACCATAAAGCTATTTTTCCTTCACAGGTTTTTTTGATTTTATTTTATTTTTTTTTATTCTGTGACCTTCCAACATCATTCTCTCCTTGTGCTTTCCAGCAGATCCTGATCTGACAGTGAAAACACCTGGGCAAGGAACATTGTCAATATGTGGTTCACAACTGCTGTTATTTCCCCCAGGACCTGAAATCACACATTTGAAGCATTCCTTTGGGGGTATATTTAGAAAATGGGCCGATCAAAACTGCTTGTAACTCAAATCTCACGTCACACAGCTGCTTTTAACAGACTGTAAAATAGGGGGAAGAAAGGGAAGGATAATGAGAGGAAAATGGGTAGATAAATGCAGACACCCTAACTGCCACAGTATGCGACTTTTTATGTGCACAGAAAACATGAGAACAAAAAAACAAGTGTCTCTTCAAGAATGTTTCATTTGAAAGTTTGCTTTTCTTGCCACTGAAGAATGCTTACTTCTTTTACTATTTCACCAAATGATCCCCTGTACCTGATAGAAAATGAAAGTAGTATAACGGTGTTTAGAGAAAATGATAAATCCAAAAAGCTAACACCATTGCAGTGATTTCATTTAAGGTATCATTACTGTTCCAGATGTCAGTGATGATGGAGGCATCAAGGAGGAGTGTTATATTAGTCCCTAAAGCCTGACAACCATAATACATTTCCTTTTTTTTTTTTTTTTTTACAACGTAAATTCCTCTTACTCCACAAGGAGACTTTTTTGCTCTTCTTTGATATGCCTGGCTGCTTGGTAGCTGTCGAAGGGGGAAAAAAATGGCAACAAAAACCCACCCTCATGTCCCACTGTCAGGTGTCTGATACCTATTCCCATGGCAAACACACACCACAGCTAGATGCAAATTGCCTGTGGAGATTCACCGTTTGTGGAAGAATAATAGGGTACCTGGAAATACTGGCCCTGGGACAGTCTGCAGGCCCTCAGATGTGATGTATGTTTGAGAAAAAAACGATACAACACTGAGAGCGATTGCTGTAATGATAGATCCCTAACCAGACATTTTCCATAAATGGAAACTGGAATGCAGGCCTGAAAAGAATTGACTACGGGTATAGCGATGTGTGAAACAATTTAGAGAAGATGTTTTGGACTAAATTGCTGCATCATGGATGCTTTAAGGTAATAAAGCTCAAATTTGGATAGAATCACACATTGAAGTTTAGAAAGAACTGTTGACAGACAAGAAAAAGTTTGAGCTAGTTTGCATCAGGCTTGTCTTAGATTGCTTTTTTTTTTATTGATGGGTTTACATTCTGGTGCAATGCTCCGCTATGGCACGAATAAATGGAGCACCTTTTACACATATCAAGGCTCTCCTTCAATGCCATTTTCTTCTGGTATGCAAAATGGAAGTTCTAACCTGAGGGTATGATAATATGATTAGAATGGGAAGTCATTCCCCCTGCACCTTCATGGCCACAGTGATAAAAAATAAGAAAGTGATTAGGGGGGTAGAAAAAGCTTTAGTTCATTTATATTTCATATCATATGAAAAAGTAATCTGACCTATAGACACAATGGCTCATACTGGATATGGAAGTCGGAGAACCTTCTTCTGTACGAGACTGCCTAATTTCAACAGAATTACTGCATTATTTATGTCATTAAAAACCAGGCTCACTGTAAAAACCCATTTTCAGAGGACAAATGCACCAACACAAGGTTGGAGATGAAAATAAGGTGACAGCGTAAGCACTTTCTAGCGAGTCATCTTAAATCAACCTGATCATTCTAGCATAATGTGATTACATGAGGCTGTATAAATAAATATCTCAGGGAATATGCTATGCAGTTAGTGAGGATTAAATAGCATTACTTAAAATATAGCCTGAGAGTTTGACATCGGGGAGACATTGGTTGGACTCTTTACATTTGTTAGTGCTAGAATGTGTTTGAGAGTTTTTACTACAATAATCAATAATTAAAAATTAATAATTTAATATTTTTATTCAGCTATGAGAGGGTGACCTCTCAACAATAACTCAGCAAAAAAAAAAAATCACAATTTTTAAGTTTTAATCCTGCATTAATTATTTTATTTTATTTTTTGGCCACTTGAGGACAGGAGAAATGAGTTGTAAACACAGCATTAATGTCATGAAATACAGACAGAAAGGACCCACATGCAGATGCCACAGGCAAACAGATAGATGTAAATTAAACACAAACTTTTATTTGGGTTGAAGGCAAAGTCCAGAAACTCAGAATCCATGAAATGCAAACTGCAAACTACATCCTTCGACTGACAGAGAACACATAGGGAAAATAACAGTACAACACAACAAGCATAGATGGAGAACTGAGGCTATAAATAGACACATGAGGTAATCAGAGATATGGGAAACACCACGGTAACGAGAAACGGCTGAATCTAATCCAAGGTGATGAGACAGGGGAAGCAAAACTGGAAACAAGACACAAGAGACAGAACCTACCAAAATAAAACAGAAAATAACAAGAAACACTCCGAGTGCACTAACCTCCATCAAGGCAGCTTCCTCTTTTTACTTTTAAGGGAATAGTATTGTACTTTGTACATATTAATTTTGTTTTCTTTGTTCTTTTTAAACATACTTTAAGAAGTTTGTAGTGCAATAAAAATCAGATATGGGTAGCATGACAGATGTTTACTTTGATTACACAAACATGTAGGAGTAGGTAAAGGACAATAGGCATTGATTTGTAAATAATAGGACGTGAATAATTTGAGCTTATTATATAACATAATACTACAGAACATTTCTAACTAACTAGGCAGCTCATTCTCTTTCTCTTGACAATACTTTAAAGATAGAACACATTTTTTGGGGTCAACTTGAAAGAAAGGCAGATGTGAAATGTAAAAGTGAGGTCAGAGGTCAAATGTGACATGATATTTGGATGCAAACTATAATGTGATATTTAGAATCCCCATATACCAGTATATAAAGGCAGCAGACTTTTAAGCATAGTTTTAAAAGTTTGACCTTATTTGACCTTGAAGAAAAGGTGAGAGGTCCAAAGTAATGTGATATTTAGAATCCCCATATATCATTCCCTATATGCCCATATGTTGTCAATACAAACAATGGCAGTAAGAAACATAGTTTTAAATAGCTCTATATAGCATTATTATCATTTTGACCTTCAGATCAATCTAGTGACCTTGAAGGAGAGGAGAGGTCAAATGTGACATGATATTTTAAATCTTTATACAGTACTTTCTATATTTTGACAATACACACCACACTTGTAAGAATCATAGTTTCTAAGTTTTAAGGCTTTTTGTCAGTTTTCAACCAATAAATCATTAAGTTGACCTTGAAGACCTTGGTGGATGTAAGACAAATTTTAATGGATTGTTACCACGACCCCACTCTACACCCCTACAAAGTTTTATCAGAATTCATTCAAAAGTTTGCGAGCTATCGTGTTTACAGACAGAATGACACGCACACAAATGCTACCAAAAACAACACAACAGGAGTACACCTAACACAGAAACACGGGAAACACAGGAGGCCAGGAAAACTGAAACTCAGGGCATTAACTATAACCAATTAGCTATAAAAACAAATTACAAAAGGAGACTAGACTGAGGATAAAATCATGAGGATAAATTAAGCTACAAAACTCAGAATGACCAGAACAACAAACAAACTAAGCAGAAAACATACAATAATAAACAGAACTAAAATATCAACCTCAAAATGCAGGGTAGAAGAACCAGAACCATGACAATTAATTTATTATCAGCCTTTATTCTAATATGAGAAATTTGTTAGCAAACTGTTTGCACATCTAGTAGATGTGGAGTAATATTAGCATTCATTTGGAGTTGTGTTTCTGGCCACCTGGTAAGCGCAAGTCTGACACTGTCTACCTAGAAGGTGTAGTGTTTGCAGCAGGTTTGCAGAACAGCAGCAGACCTGGTGCTCTGTTTGTGTCCTCACGGGCAGAGGCATTCGGGCACAATATTGAGTTGTTAGTCATCTTAATATTCTCTTTTTAGATTTGTTTTTGGTTTCAACCAATTACTGAGTATTTTGGTAAATACTGCTTGATGCTAACTTCATCTCTGTGCCAAAAGTAATGGTGAGGAAATCAGTGAGAGCAACTAAAATGGTTCAATTGGAGATCAGAAAACCAAAATGGTGCGTGTCTTATAGAAGAAACACAAGTCTTAAAATAATTCAGTGTTTTTGTCATAATTAGCAGCTTTGGACATTCAATCTGTGGTTTGTATAAAAATATTAATTTGACTGTTTGCTCGTTCCTGTTCTTCATACAATGGCGTGAGTGTAGCTTTTTTACAAATGTGTCTAAAATGTGTTTCTAATCACGGCAACCCATTTAAGGTGCAGCACAGTGTTTTTTAATGCAACATGGCTTGTTCGCATTCTGTTCTGCACCACCAAACCAAGGTGGAGACATGCATTAACTTTGACCCTGCCCAAACATTTACATACATAGACCAACTCAGTTGATGCCCCCCCCACATATGTGTGACACATGCGTGATGTGCCTGTCATGCATGAGCCATGTCACTGTGACCGTGTGACACCGTGACAAAGCTTGTATGCCGATGTGCAGTCTTGTGTACGTGTGAGGTGGGAGTCTGGGGAGGGGTGGGTTGCCTTTGTGCGATTTTGATGAGTGTGATTGTGTGGATGCATGTATGCTGCCTCACTTTGACAGCGCTGGTCTCGCCCTATCCCGCAGGTCAGCTGGGGTTTAATTGTCAGCCTTAAATATTCATGGGCACATTGAGTAGATAAATGAAGGTATGAGCACACTGTAAAATTTTCAATAGGTCAGATGTCACTGAATTCACCGGATACAATTTACTGTATGATCTGACATTCACTGTAATGCCAATTAATATGTTAAGAGCATGAAAAGTAACCCAAATGGCATTTTTCCATTTATGCATTATGAAGTAATCGACACTAAGATAGATGCTGTTAAGACTGAAGGTGCACTGCAGTAAAAAGGTGTACTTTATGAGGGTGTTTTATATAGATATGAATCTATATAATTCTTACATAGACTCTCACCTTTGATGCTTCCTGTCACTTTTTACCTGAGTACATGTTCCTGCTTCATAACCTGAGCATAGTGGTCAAAATAGTTCACAGTATGTCACTTCACTGGACAAAAGCATCTGTATTGTACCAGAAACTGGTTGCAACAGGAAGTTCACACTTAGTTGCAAGGTAATTGTTACTAATTAGATACGTGCATAACATCAAATTAAAATTACACCACATTAGTTTTTACAAAGAAATTAATTGCAGTTACAGTAACACCGTTAGTTTTACATTTATCTATTTAATGTAACTGTAACTTACTGTAGTAAAAGGCCAAACTAATGTTTTCTGATAGACTGAATAGTAAAGTTTAATATGGTATATGCTAAACAGTGCAGCCCAATTTAGAATCTGAATGGTCTGAAATTGGCTTGTAGCTGCTAAGAACTTGGCACTGCTACAAAAGTAGTCTTTCCAGAAATTAGTTACCTTAGCAACACAATCAAAAGCCAACTTAACCTAACTCCGCCACCCAGCTGTCCCCCTCTTGCCAAGGTTAGCATCCCCTCATACTTTCTGCTTCCATCCTTCTCTTTAATGGCTTATTTGATGATAATTAACCCTGAATCCTACAGAGACAGGCGTGCTAGAGATTGATGGCCTCATCGGCCTGCAACACCTGTTCTGCTACAAGGCTCACAGTTACCAAACCATGGCCAAATATGACTGCCCTGGAGCCGTGCATGTTAATGTCAAAGACAAACACAGGTCCTCCCCAGTGGCCTGGGTGTGCTGTATGGGGCAACATTGTGACCACAACCTCTGATTAGACTCATTATTCCACTCAAGCCTGGCTGCTCTAGGGGCCATCCTATGGTCCCTTTTGTCCCAATTAGCTACAGTGTCCCTTAAAATGTCCATTCATCTCCAGATACAAGTCTTCTTGCATACAGATGCTCTGGCTTACTGGAAAGAATATTTCATCGGGGCCAGCCCTATTATCTGAGCATCCATTTAGAGAAAGAAACGAGTGCACATTTGGGATTTTTTTCAGTGCACAAGAAGTATTTAATTGACAGTTGGAGTGAGACTTTTTCATTTTAATACTGGTTGTTGTTGTGCAGACCACTCCATGTATTCTCAATGAGTTAATATTAATATTTTTCCTGTTATTTTCTTATGTTATTTTCAATATACTAATACATATAGCACATTGTACAGCGCATGCTGTCAGTGTTTATGAAACTGTTTTTTTTTTTTATATAGTACATTGCTGCTGCGAAAGCAGATCATCATTCCAGTGGCGAGTGGCATTTCCAGACTCCACACGTGCTTACCATTACCATGAACAGATGTTAATTTTTTTCACTTTACTTGAGATGTTCGTCCCTCCTGTAGGTGGAAGCCCTGGTCTTCTTAACATGTTGGGGTGAAGCATGGGCCTCTGTCATGCTGCAGTGGGGCTCTCGGGAGTGGGGGAATAATCGAATGCAGAAAAAGTGTTTAATTTTTCATAAACAGAGGAACCACCAAATGCACACAACTAACAATGTACCCCAAAGCAGATGTAGAGCGTTTTTAATTTATGGAGAACTGAGCGAAATGGGCAGATGGAGCAAGAGGAGGTGGAGGCATGCTGAGGGACTCCACTTTTCTCTCTTCTCACCTCACAAACAAGAGAAGGCTGTGAGCGTGTGCCACAACACACACAAACACACTCCCACACACACTGCTCAAAGACGCTAGCACAGAAATGCAGACATGTTCAACCCCCACCGTTTATGTGCACACTTCACACCACCGCCATCATTTCCGCGACAGATGCGTGAACACGCGCACACGCTTATACCCCCTTTTTTTTCAAACACAATCCCACTCTCCCCTGCAACCCACAACAAAACTCACATAGATACATCCTCCGCCCACACAAGCTCGCATACAACTAACTAAAAATTATTCCACCACCAACAGACCTTCACACACTCGTACACACACACACACAAGGAAATCATCGCGGTTTGACTGGACCCAATTGAGAATGCCCAGTAATGAACTTCCTCATGTGCTTTACAGTCTGCAGCAAGTAGACAGACTTCATTCCGATGGGCCATATGTAGGTATGAATATGCATGGGAATCTGTCATACAGGCAACAAGGACTACATATATATGATGCCAAAGGCCACCAGTGTGAGGAGTGAAATTGACTCTCTGTTGGGCATTTGGAGATGTAAGACTATGTTTGGAAGGCGTGGGTAGACTGTGAATCATGCTAATGTGCGAGTTTAGTCCTTGGCTCAATTTTAAAGGACAACATTGATTGAGAATTTTGGCTACTTAGTATTATCTGTATTCATTGAAAGGTAGAGGATGGTGAAGTCAATGATACAACAGATAGATTTTGTTTTGGAAAGTCAGAAAAGCAATGTTGAATTTGAGGCTGATGATTCCTTACACATAAAGAATGATTTCCATCCTCTTCCTCACACCAACACTGGTATTGGTTCGGTACTTAGCATTGGCAGATACCCACAGTCAAGGTATCTGCATCATATTGGAAATGGGAAAAGATGGATTGGTGCATGCCTATTCAAAACCCAAGAAGATACTTAGGTGAACTCAGATTTGTGTTTGTAGCCATTCACATACAAGGGTATGATGATATGACTATTTTTGCTGAAGCATTCAATACACAGTGTTTGGTCCGGTATCAAATTCCTCGGTTTGACATTAACCACACTGTGTTTCTATGTTTACTACTTGTTTTTCCAGAGCAACAATCTTACAGTTTATAGTATAATATAGCATAGTATAGTATAGTATACAGTGTATAGTATAGTAGTAAGTAGTGTTGTAATGTCATTACTGGAAACTCATTCAAACTTTGATATAATACTACACATTTTAAGCAAAAGTACTGATTGATGTTCACTAGTAGATCTATAGTATTGTGGTTTACAAATTTGCCTATCAGGTGAAAGATCCCAAATCCCTTGGGGGTTGCATCAGGAAGGGCATCTGGCATAAAAATCTGCCAAATCAAACCTGTGAAGTTTCTCACTGTGGCAGCCCCTTGTGAATAAGGAAGCAGCTGAAAGTAGCAGTGTTCATTGTTACCTACTTGACTGCCCCCGTCCCACCCACTCTCAAATGACTGTGTAAAGTTGTGGTAGAATTGTGAAATGCTAGCTTTATGTAGCACTGGTAGTTTGCACTGGAGTTCATTGCCATTTATTTTGTTGACAGACTGCACCACATATATTTTACCTGGCCAGCCTGGTATTTATCAAAGTGTTATCCTATTGTTGTGGTATAGGTGCTGTCAGCTTTTGGCAGTAGTACCATATTACATACTACTAGTGTTGGTGAAAACATGGCGAAATATATATTTTACTACCTGAAATAGTTTCATAAACTTTTTTTTTTAATCTTGAAGACGTAAAAAAGTTTTCATTTATACAATACCATAACATGACAAGGTATACTTTGGAAAACTTCTTGAGTTAATGTACTTGTTCAAAAGTCTCTAACAAATGCAAAAGGCATTGAAGTGCAAGTAAATTTTAAGTGCAGTGTTATGAATTTTCAAGTGAAAATAAGAAGAGAGAGCGCAAAACAACTGGTAATAGCGTATCACTGTATTGAAACTATTTCACATATTTTTTGGAACAGCAGGCTTGGCTGTAATAAAAGGTGGGCAAATGCTGTGGAAATTTAATGAAATGTGTTAACACTACACTATGAGATTGCGTTTTCATTAGCCTCCCTGCTTGGCTAAAATTTTATAAGTAAATGGGCCTCCCACTGTGTGCTTTTCACACTGAGCAAAAATACCAAACCCCCAGTCACTTTTGTCCCATGACAAATTCAATAAAGTTTAATTTTTTCACACAAGATGTGGATGATGGCTAAATGGTGATGCTGAAGATGGTGAGGGTAGTCCTTTTTAGTCCTTTCTCTGCTCTGCGGGCATGGGGAGCTCGGCTTAGCGACACATGAACCAATTCTAAAATAAGAGTGAGGGGATTGGCCACTAGTAAATCAATCACACTAGATAAAAAATAAATAAAGACTAAAAGGAAAGCCTATAAACTTTATCTGTTTGGTGTTCTCAATTCTAGTAGAGATATATAAATGGGAACTGGTGATACTTATAAGATAGTTGTAAAAAGTTTTACAGTTTTATATTTTTTTCAGTTTTTTCTTCTTAAACACGAATACAATATCTGCACAATATTGACATGATGCCAGTTGTACTGCAGAAGCCTCAGCAGTTTTTCTTCATGTCAGCATCTTTTTTAGCTTAATATTTATATTGGAATTTGATTGCACACAGTCCCTCACAGGCTTTGGAACTAGACACGGCTTTGTTATAGTAACATTCAGCCCTGCAGTAGATGTTTTTCATTTCTCCCAACTGACTTGTCACTTCATTTCCGAACCTAAATTCTTCTAGTGAAAAATAAAGAAGGAAGATATGTTTGTGAGCCAGGCTGCAGTTCAAACAAGCACAAGTATCTCTGGCTTGTTAACTATTTATTTGCGGTGACATTAGACCAGCATAATGCTTCACCAAAACACATGTGTCCCCAGGCATGGCCCAGACGGCCTCACTGTCCCGCAGCCTTTCTGCTGTAAATTCCCCACTTAAAATTTCATGATCTCCGCTCTGCAGGATACCACTTCCATCATGAAAGAGTTCTCAAACCTAATAACCGTTACTACTCTGGCGGAGCCATCAAAAACCTATTTGTTTCAACAAAAGCCCTCTCCCCCATGCAATGCTGCCGGGTAATAATGCTAGATAGGTTTTAAGGGCAATGAATTGTGGAATTGACATTTTCTCTCTCTTTCTTTCTTTTTACTCTCGCTCTTTCTCTCTCTCAAGATCATTATATTAAACACTTAATTATTCATTGGTAATGCCTGTCATAGTGAAATATTGTCCTCTGCCAATCTGAATGCATCATGCTGCCTAGGACTGCCTCTTTTCCTGAGGTTAATGGCACAGCCTTCACTTGCATTAGCTTGGCTAAATGCAGTGCACCTCATAAGTCAAAGTTCCTTAAGTGAGTGGAGAAGTCATCACCTCGAGCGCTCTCTTCTTCTTTCTCCTTCAGCTTGTGGGTCAGTGAGATCATCCTCACATACACAGACAAACTTGTCCACATCATACCTTTATTGTTGTCTCTGAAGGATGGCTTGTGCTTGATAGAGGAGTTGCATGTGGATGGTGCTTGCCATCAGGGCTCTTAAAGGTGAGGGGTGAATGGATCTCTATTCATGCAGTTTACTCATGAAGTAAGCATCCAGTGAAGGCCTCTATAGTGTACAGGGTGTTATGACTAAATTATGACACTGGCATTAGTCATTCCACACCACACATTCAGTTTCAATGGACATAAACAGTATTAAAACAGATTACAGGAGATAGTGGTGACAAGGATCTCTCAGGTTGGACTCAGAGACAAGGCAACCTCCTTGTGTTAATACACTCTGGCATGCAATATGTCTTCAGCAAATATGCAGTGCTAACAAAAATTATAGTTTTGTGCACTTAAGCAGATTGCATGTTGATTATATCTGCCTGATATTGCTAAAATTAATTCTACCATTGGCTAACAGGGTATTACATATAATAAAAAATCCTTCAGAGGTAAGAAAAAAAGCTAACATTTAGTTGGGAGTCAATAACAGGAAATGCTGACAAACGGGTAAGAAATTCTACTAGCATTGCATCTTTTCCCTGCGGCAAATAAAACAAATGAAAAAAAAAACAATTAATTTTATTTGAAGTGAGGTTAATCTGTTTTAACCCTTACTGAACAAAGTCACAGAAAAAAAAGGAAAAAAGTATGCTGGAGATTAATACTTTATTCTAACAGCAAATATGGATCATTATTTTACAGCCTTCTGTTACCTGGTTAAAGATGTATGACTTGATGTCAGCACATTATTAAAGGTGCCAGCAAAAAGGCTCCTTTTCTGCTTTGATGCTTACCTCACCACTGAGGCATCTGGTAAAGATCACAAAGAGAAAAAAAAAGTTATTGGACAAGGTTGAGGTCTTTCTCAGCAGATTATGTACCCTCTCAAAGGGCTATAATGAATACAATGTGCTTATGTGTATGATTTGATCTCAATCTGTAGAAAACATGAATTACTGTGCCACTGTGCAAACTGTTTTTTTATTCTTTACATGTATGGCTTCCTATAGAAAAGCGTTTGAGATGAAAAATTAAGCTGACTATGTCTCCCAAATCATTTCCATTCATGAAGTGCAGAGAGAAATTCTGGAGGGACCAACGGAAATACCATAGCCGGTTCTTTTAAATCATTTGTTTGTTATTAGTTAATGACTCCTGAAGTCCAACAGCACATTTGAGTGATGAAATTTCTGACCTTCACTTCACAGTTGACTCTTCTCACTGTAGAGCTCATTAGTGAGCCATCTAATCTCATTAGACGATGCTGGGCTAAGATGGCACAGTGACAAAGTAACCAGCCCCTTTTTCTTTCCCTCTCCCTCTCTTTGGTTTGGACCGGGAGCAGAAACAGGTGCGGGAGCAGGCGTGAGTCTGGGACAGGCGGAGTCCTCGCTAACCCTTCTCTTCTAATTGCTGCGGATGCCAGTATGCTCACTATCCGCTGCCTTTCATAACAGTTGGTGTTTGGCAAGAGGCTTTTATGTTGATTTTAGCTGATGCTTTGCTACTTAGTTTGTCTTTGTCAAAGGAATGCTTTAGCATCTTCACTTGAATTGAAATGCGTGCATCCCTCGTGGATGTTGATGCCAGCTGCCCCAAGCTGCATTACAGTGAAACTTCCAGGAACAGTCTGATGTGTTCATATTTTTCTGTAACTGTTTAAAACAAACTTCTGCACATGGAGAAGGAGACTGTGGCACAGCTGTGGAGATTAAGCAGTGTTTGAGCAGCCTTAGTAGTTTCACCAGTGCCTTAGGCCTTAGGCATATAGGACTAGTCATTTCCATGTTGACAACTAAGACAATCAATTTTTTGCTTGCTTTAACACATGAAAATCTTAAATCATTCATCAGTCGTCACACTGTACTTGAGCTTTGTTTTGGAGTCTAATCTTAGTGTAACAATGAGCTTCTTTTTTTCCTCCGTGATATACCTGATTGATATTTTCTGCCCTCAGACACTGATTACCTCAGCTGCACACTTAGATTTCACTTTCCTGTCTGCACATTCTCTCTGTGAGGCTCATGTGGAGCCGTATTTATTGTTGCAGCTTATTTAAATAATCACTAGCATGTCAACGTACATTATGGCCCTCTGTCAAGGTAATAACAGATTGTCATTGCTGTTGGGAAGCAAATATTAAACCATAGATCAACATTTAACAATGCATAATGGACTGAATCTGCATGTTCCTGTTTCCATTTCAGTTGGCCTTCGGCTATATTAAAATAATTTAATGCTCCAAATCATATGGAAAAAAGCTGTATTATTGCTTTTTTTGATAAATAGTTAAGGGAATCCGTATTGTATTATGGAAAATTAGGTTGTTTGCATGTGACAGTTATTTGAATATGATGTTGGTCTTTTCCTTCATAGAAAGAGCAGCATAACAAAATGTGCAAAGCAAAAATAAGTAGATACAGTGATTAATATACATGTCTCTGTACAGTGCTGCATATTCATAATGGAACGATATACTGCTTGCAGTTTTAACTGTGTGTCCCACAGAGAGACCATATCTTGGGCTGTGCATGGTGTGACACATGCAGCACTAAATGCCAGTCATTTTTTTATGTGTCTGTCTAAATTTTTCTATAACCCGAATTCCAGAAAAGTTGGAACGTTCGTTAAATTTGAACAAAATGAAAAGCAAAGGACTTCCAAATCACATGAGCCAAAATTTTATTCACAACAGAACATAGATAACAGAACAAATGTTTAAACTTAAAAATTTTACAATTTTATGCACAAAATGAGCTCATTTCAAATTTGATGCTTACTAGAGGTCTGGGCACTGAGGTTATGAGTTTCTGGAGTTTTGGTGTTGGAATTTGGTCCCATTCTTGCCTGATATAGGTTTCCAGTTGCTGAAGAGTTCGTGGTCGTCTTTGACGTATTTTCCGTTTAATGATGCACCAAATGTTCTCCATAGGTTTAAGATCTGGACTGCAGGCAGGCCAATTCAGCACCCGGACTCTTCTTCGATGAAGCCATGCTGTTGTAATAGCTGCAGTATGTGGTTTTGCATTGTCCTGCTGAAATGCACAAGGCCTTCCCTGAAATAGACGTCGTCTGGAGGGGAGCATATGTTGCTCTAAAATCTTTATATACCTTTCAGCATTCATAGTTCCTTCCAAAACATGCAAGCTGCCCATACCGTATGCACTTATGCACCCCCATACCATCAGAGATGCTGGCTTTAGAACTGAACGCTGATAACACACTGGAAGGTCACCCTCCTCTTTAGCCCGGAGGACACGGCGTCCATGATTACCAACAAGAATGTCAAAT
>VUQS01069309.1:0-30897 GCA_015108495.1 Heterochromis multidens
AGCCTATTGCAGCATAACTAAGGGAGGATTCAGGGTCACCTGATCCAGCCCTAACTATAAGCTTTATCAAAAAGGAAAGTTTTAAGCCTAATCTTAAAAGTAGAGAGGGTGTCTGTCTCCTGAATCCAAACTGGGAGCTGGTTCCACAGAAGAGGGGCCTGAAAGCTGAAGGCTCTGCCTCCCATTCTACTTTTAAATATCCTAGGCTGAGCTCCTCACCCAATCTCTAAGGGAGAGGCCAGCCACCCTTCGGAGAAAGCTCATTTCTGCCGCTTGTATCCGCGATCTCGTTCTTTCGGTCACTACCCAAAACTAGTGACCATAGGGACGTAGATTGACCGGTAAATCTAGAGCTTCGTTTTTACGCTCAGCTCTCTCTTCACCACGATGGACCAGTACAGCATCTGCATCACTGCAGCCGCAGCCCCAATCTGTTTGTCGATCTCCCGCTCCCCTCACTCATGAACAAGACCCCGAGATACTTTAACTCCTCCACTTGGGGCAGCAACTTGTCCCTGATCCGGAGTGGGCACTCAGACATGCCCTCAGACTTGGAGGTGCTGATTCTCATTCCTGCCACTTCACATTTTGCTGCGAACTGCTCCAGTGCGAGCTGGAGGCCACTACCGATGAAGCCAATACAACCACATCATCTGTGAAAAGCAGAGATGAGATTCTGAGACCACCAAAGTTGAAGCCTTCCGCCACTTGGCTACGCCTAGAAATTTTGTCCATAAAAATTATGAACAGAATCGGTGACAAAGGAACTGGGAACGAGTCCAACTTATTGCCAGTAATGCAGACCAAGCCATTGCAACAGTTGTATAAGGACCAAATGGCTCATAGCAATGGGCCAGAAACCCCATACTCCCGAACACCTCCCACAGAATACTTCAAGGGATGCGATCAAATGCCTTCCCCAAGTCCATAAAAAACATGTAGACTGGTTGGGCAATCTCCCACACATACTCAAATATCCTCGAGAGGGTAAAGAGCTGGTCCAGTGTTCCATGACCGGTACAAAAACCGCATTGTTCCTTCTGCATCCAAGGTTCGACTAACGGACAGACTCTTCTTTCCAGTACCCTGGCAGAGACTTTCCCGGGGAGGCTGAGGAGTGTGACCCCTCTATAGTTGAAGCACACCCTCCAGTTCCCCTTCTTAAAGATGGGAACCACCACCCCCATCTGCCAATCCAGAGGTACTCCCCCAGATCTCCACGCAACATTGTAAAGGCATGTCAACCAAGATAGCCCTACAACATCCAGAGCCTTCAGGAACTATTGCTAGAAAAAGAGAACACAATACATTCCTCATAAGGTCATGTATTGTGTTCTTTTTTTCTAGCAATAGCAACCTTAATGCCTCTATTTCCTTCTGGGTTTCCTGTTCCTGTCCAATTCATTCTAGCATTTTACATTTGCTTGTTTTTTTTTTTTATACATTTGTATGTTGCTTATAAGGTCCTGAACATAAAAAAGGTCTGACATACCTTCATCTCCTAGGGTAGCATAAAAAAGCACTGTATGTATTTTGAGTGCTCAAAAATGAGTAGAAAGGCGCTATATAAGTACCAGTCCCTTTACCATTTACCATAAGGTGAAGCAACAAGTGGAGATCGCAATAAGAGCTTTATACTGCAGGTGAGTGGTGGTGGCAAACAGGTATGCCAGCCACGGACATGTGTAACACTCTTACACACTCATTCACAACAGAGAGAGAGAAAGAGGGGAAGACACAGAGGCAGGAAATAAAAAGTTGCTACTATGTACTACTATGTCATGTTCATTAATTGTCCAAGACTGATCTTTCACTATCTGAAAAATTTCATGAGAAACTGACTATAAAATATTGGAGATTCTAATTTTCTTGTTTTTTTTTAAAGAATGGAATGAGTAAAAAAACACACGTACTGTAAGTGTCTATGAGAGTGGAAACAGGAGGTTTTTAGAGGAACTGGAAGAAGAAGAAAACATTCCTTTTATATTTTCCTCATTCACTTTCTGTCTCTGTCACATGTGGACACACACACAGCGTGTTAATGTCAAAGCTAAGCAGAAAGACTGAGACAATGAGTGAATGTTCTTAAACTAAATTCTTTTCACCCAGCAACTCTCTTTTTCTCGCTGTCTGTCACTCTCCCTCTCTCTCTCTCACGCGCTCTTTCTCTCTCTCTCTCTCTCACACACACACCCTTCTTATTATTTTATCTCTTTGCAAAGTTCAGTATTTCACCCTACCATGTCCCTCACTCCGAGTTCTCAAATTCATTCATCTTTATGTCATTCCACCATCACATGGACTGATGGGCTAGGAGGGTGTATATTTGAAGTAGCTATTAGTAAGATGTCCCACTGTCACTCTGTCAACTTCCTGTCTGAAGGATTAGTCATTACAATGAACAACAAATGAAAAGCCCTTTTGGGGTCTTTTGTTATTTAGACATGAATTGTCAGCCTTTATGTGCACTTTGATGTTCATCCCACACTTGTTTTCGTAGTCTCTGTGTGTGGTTTTCACCATTCTTCCAAGTTCAAACTGTTGTCGGTGAGGCTCCAGGCCTTCATGCGTCAGAATGCTTTTCTTTTTCTGTGGCCCCTGAGCAAACATATTAAGAACTACCTTATCAAACCTAAGCACACACACATACAGACACAAGATTCACAAAATGATAGAACTGACACCAAACACACAAAGCTTGCCACCAAACTTTCCAAATGTCACTGATCCATCGAGGAGGAAGGGCTGGGGCTGGACAGTCTTTCAGGTCAGTCATTGGTTGATGCTGAGCAATCAGTCTGTCACTCTGGTACAAACCAAGGATTATAAAAGCAAGATAGGTTGACTGTGTCAGAAAAAGCAACGCACTCTTGACAAGCCTTCTTTGAGAGGTGCATCCATGGATTATGAAGAGAAAAACTCAGTTTGTTTTACAGAAAAGATATTGAAGTGTAAATTTTTTTAAGAAGTCGTGGAGCTAAAATCAACGAATGCCAATTTCTGTTTGGAGAAGAAGGACAATTGAGGGACTTGATGTATCACAGCTGAAGATAATGTTCATTATGTGTTTTTAGTAAATTGGAATCAACAGAATCTCCACAGACAAGTCACTTAAATAACTTTTTAGGTCAGAAAAGTTTTTCATGTTAAACAAGGAGTTCTTAACCTGGCCAGCCTGAAGAATCGGATGGATAGGTTGAGCATCAGGAGAAACGACACAAACTGAGAACTTGTTTGAAACTTTAAGAGAAAGTCAATTCACTGTTACTCACTATAGGCCTGAGAACCATATTTTGTTCAACTAAAGCCACAATGCTAAACAGAGTAGCAGTTTTGACAGGGATGAAGTTAATCCTGATTATTTTGATGATTCTGGGGATGCAAGCGGAGGCAGCAGCTGATGTCAGAGGTAAAGAAAATGTTTATCATGCAAGATCACCTAATTCTCATAGCTGGGATTTCAGTTAAGTTAAAGGTTAAGTCTGTTATGTATATCTGTGTGTAAAAAAATGACAAACTAAGTAGTGCTTTCACTCAGTAATAAAACACACACATTTAGTATTACAATGTCCAAATGTCATTCAGTCTTCTGCCAGGGCCAAGGCATACCAGTTTTTAAATAGTCTATAGCCTCTTTCTAGGAAGATTTCAATGGCTGCTTCAGTCGCTTCAAAAGAAGTGCTGGGTCATACAATGAAATCTAAAAACTGAACACTGGAATTATGGTGCACTGTGTCTAACAATTTTGTAATTTCCTGAAGCCAGCACCCTCTTCATGCAGGGAGTGGCCACTGTGTGTACGTGTGAAAACAAAAGTCAGCATAATCACTTTATTATTTGTTTTGTAGGCTTTGTGAAACAACCACATTCCCTTCGTAGTCTTATTCATGTCTCAGCTGTTCCACAAAAGTCTTTAGCACTAAATCCAAGCGAATACCTGAAACACTGGCTCCTCGATAACAGAGCAGCTGGACCTGATGGGACAGCAAAAACCACTGACAAAACTGCTACAAGGACTATTGTGGGTGTCAAGTCCAACCAACCACAGATCATCAGCAACACAGCTCGTCCAGGTAAACAAACCAAGCTGCGAAAGATGATCTCAGCCCTGGAGGAGTTTCACAAGGCATTTAACAGCATCCGGAGCTCATGGATTACCATCATGCCACGAAGTAATAACACTTTTCTTTTCACTTTACTTACCATTGCATTAAAAAATGTATTACTCATTAGGGTCACTGGAATTGAAATCTATTCCAGGAGAAAGAAAACACCCAGGAAAGGTTTCAAAATAAAAAATCTCCCCCACATTAACACACTGTAACTGGGATATTTTCCAGAATTGGCCTTTCTCACAGCACACAGCAGGAGATAGTCTCACCACTGGAAATACCAAATTTGGTTTGAATGAGGATTTGTCTGAGTAGAGCCCACAGGAGGGAGTACACATGATGCCCACTTGTTCACTGTGAATGGCAGTTACCTGCACTAATTTCATAAATTTGATACAAGTGAAGCAGCTGTTTAAAGTGCATAGAATAAAATACCGTATGAATATGCATGTGTGAATGTGGTTAGTAGTTTAAAAGTGCTTTGAGTACTCTGTAAGACTAGAAAAATGTCTTTTTACATAGGAGTTGCCACATTAAAGACCATTTAACATCACATCAGACTGAGTCAAACATGCAGTTCCCTCAGGTAATATCTAGAAAGGTTCAAGGCTGCAGAGCTTTTACAAAAATGGCTTAGTCTAAACAAAGGAATGACCACTGCTTTTTAGAAATTTTATGTTTTGTTTTTCATTTCAGTAAGCATCAGAAATTCAGGAAGAAAAGATAAAGTGGTAAGTTCTTCCCACAGTCTAAAGACATACATCTTTTGGTGATCTAAATTGGCCATAGATCTGAGTTAGATAAAGTGCTGCATGAATGTATGGATGTCACTTGTAGTGGTCAGTAACTGCCAGTACACTCATATTAGACTAAAATAAAAAGATACATGAATCTGTTGTGAATGAATGAGATTTTTTGGTACTTTAGTATTGTGGTATTGACTTGCTTGATTAGTCTTTGGTTGCATGCAGGTTAACAGTCTATCTGAAGAGAAAAATGGCTTCTTGTTTGGTTTTATTGTAAACACTGGTCTTTGTCCCAAAAATGGGCAAATCTAGTGAATTGCTGGTTGCATTTTGAACATGACTTCTTAACCCAAGCAAAAAGGAACTTTAGAATTTTAACCGATGAAATGAAAAGCTAGTGCAGAGATAGGGTGCAAAACCAAGGAAAAGAAGTCTGCTGTAACAAAATTATATATTTAAATTCAAGGAAAGCCACTATGTAACAATGTACACATATAGGAGTATAAATAAAACTAATGATTTTTGTGTAGTTGTATTCTTGAAAGGTTTGCAAGGAAAGTATCTAGTTGGAAATTCATGTTTTAATTAATGACTGTCAGTTTGTTCTTTTTGTTGCTGCTGTGGTGGAAGCTCACTACTGTTGAGGGAGGGATGAATCCCACCACTTCATGCTCCATATTACTTGACAGCACTGCATCCAGAGCCAGTGCAGATGCCATCCCAAGCCTGACTGGTCGAAACTTCAGGAAGTCCTTCCCACCACAGACCAAGAAGACCAACAAAAGAGGTGAAGAAAGTCCATATGTATCTTCTGGCAGGTGGTGGGTTAGGTTGAGTGCACCATAATAATGTACAACTCAAACCTATGTATTCTTTGAGCCAAGCTGTCCTCATTCAACTTTTATTAATGCAGCATTTTTGCTTCTTAAGCGCATCAGTTAGTGGGGAATGAAGTGCATAATTCATAAATCAGCTGATTCCAGTTCGCATGCTGGAGGAGGAAAATAGTGGAGTGGTCTACAGTGGGGATGTGGACATTACTTATAATTTTATTGTACAAAAGGACAAGAGCGTGATGGTAAAGTGCAAATTGCATTCAGAATACAAACAACTGCATTATACTGCTAACAGAACTTCGGCCCTTTTGCAACCATCTGCACAGACAGCATGTTAACACAAAGCTAGCCAAGAATCCAGAGTGATGATACAACAGAGTGAATTCTGACCCCAGCCCAGCAGCCAGACCCTGAATTTCAACAGGTAACAAAAGCAGTGAAGAGCAGTCAGGCTTGCAGCCTCCGTTTCTACCTGTTCATGTTTCTGAAGTAGAATCATTGTGGCGATCGCTTTTAAGTGTCTTTGGGCTGGTTTTCAACTTTGCTTTGTGTTGTCGGTTTTGTGTTCATACATAAATACTAAGAGAAAGACCATATGTGTGTCCTCATTAGAATAGGGATTTCTGTTGGTGTGTGGGACTGTATCCTAAGGTTTATATTGTTAAATGGTAATTATAAGACAATGCGTTTCAGGTCATTTTTGTCATGGTCCTGGGTCAGTTGACCCAGTGTTTTGAGTATTATGGACTTTCTAGTTTTGTTACCTTAATATTTTCATAATAATACTGTCACGGTTCCTGGGTCGTTGACCCAGTGTTTTGAGTTTTGTACCTTTTCTGCAGTCATTGGTTGGTTTCCTTTATATTCTTAGTTCTGGTTTCATGTTTAGTCTGTGCTTGGTTTCAGTTACAGTATATTCTTTGAGTTCTGAGTCTGTGTGTGTCACTTCCTGTTTTACTTTGATAGTCCCTCATCTCTTCTGCATTATGTTCAGTTTTGCTTCCTGTCTCATTACTCCCTGATTTCGCTCACCTGTGTTCCCTGGTGTTCTCCATCTCCCTGATTACCTCATGTGTGTATTTAAGCCCTCATTTTTCCTTTGTTCCTTGTCACATCGTCGCCGCCCCTCCCCAGGTTATGTGCGTGTGCGCGCTCTCTCTCTCTCTCTCTCTCTCTCTCTCTCTCTCTCTCTCTCTCTCTCTCTCTGTCTCTGTCTCTGTCTGTCTGTATTCACGTTTCCAAGTGTTTCCTTGTTACTTTCTCCCTAGTTAGTTCATGAGTTTTGTATTCCATGAGCTCCTGAGCTCCAGCAATAAAGCTGCTGTTGAGTGTAGCTTCGTCTCGAATTTGGGTCCTCACTCTGCAGCCTCACAGTTGACAATTTTATGGAGAAACGTGAAAGTAATGTAATGAGTAGTGTAACAAATTACTTTCTCTGGCTAGTAATTTGTTACACTACTCATTACATTTAAGAAAAGTAATGTGTAATACACTACTTTTTTTTTTTTTTACCCCAGTCTCAGTGATCAGTGTTGGGGTCCTTACCCCAAAGGGGGGAAATACCTCCAGCATGCACAAACTTATGACCGTACAGCATGCAATTCATTAGCATGAATGTAATGTCATTGATATGCTGCTTAGCAATGATGGTGACTCTTGAAGCAAAGCCAATGAGAACCCAATGAGAATCAATAAGAGAATTAATAAAGAATCAAATCGATAAGTGATATCGATAATGGAATCGGAATGGCTAAATTCTTATCAATTCCCATCCCTATACAAGAGGTAGAGCAGGTTGTCTACTGACTGTAAGTTCCTGAATTAGTTCCTGATTTCTCCAATGATATCTCAGTGTCCCTGGGCAAGACACTGAACCCCAAACTGTCCCTGATGCATCTATTGTATGATAGATAAAATGCACTTAATATGCACATAATAAATCCCTGTATTTGTGTGTGTGTGTGTTTGTGTGTGTGTGTGTGTGTGTGTGTGTGTGTGTGAATGTGACTTTTAGTGTAAAAGCGCCAAATAAATACATGCATTTATCATTACTCTTTGTGGTGTTGTCACAGTAATACCTTTTCACCAGCAAGTCTTCAGATTGATTTATAACCATTTGTTCTTTCTTTGTTTCTTTCACAGTGTGTTTCTGGAAGTATTGCTCCCAGAATTGACAGTTTCCCAGCCATGGCTCACTTTTCCTACCTTCTTCTTCCTTTCTTTCCTCTTCCCTTCCATCCACCCAACCATGTATTCTACATTTCCATTTTTATTCATCCTCCATCCTCTCCTTTTTCGCCTCCCTGACATCTGAGTGCTAGGAAACTGTGGCTATGACAACAGAAAGACCTGCGTGTTCAACCAGGCTGGCGCCAGCCTTCACTTGGACCTTTTCATTCACACATCAACTAACAAGACAGACCAGTGCAAGAAAACCTTGTGTGCCTGTGGTCAAGACACAAGAACAAATACCCTTATTAACCCTTATGTTCCTGTAGAAGACAGACACACTTCAGTTTTTGTGTGTGTACCATATTTTAAATAAAGTTTAGCATTTGCATGGCAAATACCAACTGTGACAATAAAGGTTGACATTTTATTTTTCTACAGTCACATTCTCTTGTTTATAAGCGAACTTCAACTTCAACAAAAGAGATCAGAGACTGTAACTTCCCTCAGTTTTTCTTTGATTATGCATTTTGCATTTAAAGGATTTTGTGCCACTGATTGTTAAATTGAAATCAAATACAGTACCTCATTCAAATACAGAACTAGAGAAACATGTAGATTTAGTCATTGGCAGCAGTATGTTGCAATCTGAATAATGAATAATAATACAAAATAATGAACATCAGGCAATTCATTTATCTCCCAAACTGTTGATATACTGCATTTCCAACACCACAGTTAATAGTATTTGATGAGTGACGTTAGCTAGCCTCATTAGTCTCACCAGACTATGAATACAGGGAATTCTTTCACTAGATGTTTCTATGGAAACTGAGCTGTGAGTGTTTGGTGTCTGGGTCACTTCATTCTAAGGGTTTCTACAGAAGCCACCATCATTGTCACCCAGGTGGTGATTCTGTCTAAGTCTGTGTGTTAAATATGCTTTCTTGCAATCACAATCATCAAAGCATAGAGTGTTTATCTGGAAAGTCAGAAATCAAGAATAAGAGCCTTTAATAGGTTACTATATCAAATGTGACATCACAGCATCATAGATTTACAGTACCTTTGAGGATGCCTAGCAATATGAACGACAGACTAAACCCAGTCATTTCCTAATAACAAGGAGATGACCCCAAAAATGAGACCACCCCTTATGACATGAACAACTTCAAACTCAAAATGTCACTTACTCTGGTTCCCAGCAGTACGGTCACTGTTTAAGTAGACAGATGAACATACACATTCCATTATTATTAGTAATATTTAGCAAGATGTTAGAGGGTTCAGTTGTGAACCTGGTTGTCCTGCTGGATACCCGTCTGGAATAATAAGCTGGCCACAGGAGGAGATTGATGCTACTGATATCGAGACACAAAAACTCCTCACAATGCACAAAGGTGCACAGACCTGAAGTCCAGGACCCTGAGGCTTTATGAGCAACAGAAAGAGGGAGCGCAAGGATTAGTGAGTGTCAGAGCCACAGTCCAGGATGAAACACGGAGCATCCACGAATACATTGGGATGATGGCCCCCCGAGATACTACTAGAGCTACTCCAAGAATATCTCACGCAGCTGAAGACAGATGATGATGAAGAACAGGAGGAGGAACTGTCAAGCCCCTGCATGTGGACCATCTACAGATAGAGGAAGTGGCTGACATCAAGGAATCCTACCAGTGGCTAGAATAGATTGGCTTAAAGGACAGCATAGGGGCTCTGATCATGGCAGCACAAGAACGGGCCCTAAGCACTAAATCCACAGAGGCAGGAGTCTACCACAGCTGACAGGACCCAGGTTGCAGACTGTGCAAAGGTGCCCCAGAGACTATCCAACACATAGTAGCCAGATGTAAGATGCAAGCTGGGACCGTGTACACTGAGAGGCACAACCATGTGGCTGGGATAGTGTACAGGAACATCTGTGCCGCATATGGACTAGAAGTCCCCAAGTCCCAATGAGAGATACCACCAAAGGTGGTTGAGAACACCAGGCCAAATGTCCTGTGGGACTTTGAGTTCCAGACAGACAAGCAGCTGTTGGCCAACCAACCAGACATAGTAGTGGTTGACGAGAAGCAGAAGAGTGCAGTTGTGATAGATGTGGCAACCCCAGCGGACCGCAACATCAGAAAGAAGGAGCATGAGAAAACAGAGAAGTGCTAGGGGCTGAAGGAACAACTGGAGCAGATGTGGAAGGTAAAGTCCAAAGTGGTCCCAGTGGAAATAGGAGTATTAGGAGCTGTAACCCTGAAAATGGAAGCGTGCCTCCAGCAGATTCCAGGCACAACATCAGAAGGCTCTGTCTTCTGGACAGAGCCCTCTGATGTTGTGCCTGGTGCCTGGTGCCCTGATGACATTTATGTCACTGGGTACCGAGCAGACCCAAGTGGACTCGTGGATGCAGTCCTAGCAACAGCTAAGATGCTGAGTAGAACCCTCAAACTCCCAGGGCCCCTGGTTCTCATTTCCTAAGTCCTTATTAATTCTTCTTCAAACTTTTTCTTGATCACATGACCTGAGCACATTTTGCCCAGTCTAGGTAAAGAGAAAAGAAAAAGGAGGTAGGAGGCGATTCTTTGGGCTATTATTTGGACAGATTGGGTTGTCTACTAATCAGAAAGTTGGTGGTTTGATCCCTGGCTTCTCCAACCTACATGTCGAAATATCCTTAGGCAAGATACTGAACCTCAAGTTGCCCCTGATGCATCCATCAGAGTGTAATTGTGCGTTGTTGTTTTCATTTGTTTGTTTTCATTTGATTTTGATTAAATGATTCATTCATTTG
The DNA here is from genome assembly GCA_015108495.1 of Heterochromis multidens. Lineage (NCBI taxonomy): Eukaryota > Metazoa > Chordata > Actinopteri > Cichliformes > Cichlidae > Heterochromis > Heterochromis multidens. The sequence goes on from VUQS01069309.1 coordinate 10,652, forward strand.
CTGCAGTTCTGCAGTATGTGTACCTTATGCAAGAAGACTGAAACACAGACAACAAAAGCATAAAAAAAAGTCCACATAGTGATAAAATCAGTTTAATAAAGATTCTCTCCTGAAAAAGGATATAAGGCCAGAACATAGCAGGTTGGTGTCACGGCTTGTTTGAATGCTTCAGTGTCTCAGTGAAAGCGGTTTTGTGCAAAAACACACTTCTGTCTACTAGTTCTAATTCTAATTCTAATACTAGGAGAAAACAAGCCTGAACATTTCCGTCCTCTTGTTAAAGCAGAAACAGAAAAACTGAATGAAAGGAGGATGATTTCCCCAGCATCCTGCATACTGTCATCCCCAAAATACCTATTGGTGGGTATATTGTAGGACACAGATCAGTTTGCAATTAAGGATAAAGGTGAGTCTTGTATAGCAAATCCACTTTAACACCTATGTTAAGAAGTAAACTGAAAGAGATAACGCTGGAGACTTTGGATATACATGTATTACAATATTAGTTGTCTTTGAGTGAACTGTGGTCTGTGTCCACAAGAATCAAGGCCTGCCCACACATAGCCAGTCAGAAGCATTAGATAGAAAATAAGTATTTCAAAGATAATCATCTTTGCATCTCATTGCATCAGCATACATCAGTATAATTATTGATCTGTTTTATTAAGAAAGACATGCTCTTCACTAGAAAGGACAAATGCTTCATGTTTTTATTTTCATGTTTTTATCATTAAGTAATTCATGACCACAGTGGAATCACTGTATTTCATGCACACTGTGGTTACACTTAAGGATTATTTACATTACAGTGGAAAAAGAAGGGTTTCGCTATGTTAGGAAGCATTTTAACGGTGTACTAAACAGCAGCATTAACATTTTAACTTTAAATAAAATAAAGCTGAAAAGATCACTTTGATTTCTTATAAATTGAGTGTTTTTATTGATCACAAAGGCAAGGCTGTATAGTTTTTATCTTTTGATCTGCCTCTGTGTGTGTGTGTGTGAGAGAGAGAGAGAGAGAGAGAGAGAGGATGAGAGGATCTAATTGTAGTAGTAGTAGTAGTAGTATGCAATGCTTGATGTAATGCTTCCCTGTGTATGCTTTCGAGTCAGTCTTTGCAGTGACTTGGTCCTGCCATTATCTGAAAAGTGAAAAAAAGAAATCTCAGTAGTTCTGCTGGCTGTCATCATTGTCAAGATAAAGATGCAGGCCAATCCATGAGTGCAGGGGCAGAAATACACACCCACACACCCACACACACACACACACACCTAACTGTTGTATGTCTGTCCTTTTTACTACTTTTCCTTATTTCCTGTTTCTTAAATCTTTAAACTTTTGACTATTTGTTAAACACCTGACGGTTGATTATTTATCCATCCCTATTACTTCTTTTGTTGTCCAACTTTTTGTTTAATTCATTTTGCAACATTCATATAGGCAAACTCAATCTCCCTCTCTGCGGGGCAGGTGCCGGTGAACTCTTCTCTCTGGTAAGCGCAGTTCAAATACCGCCACACCCCTGTCATTTCCTCAGGAATCTCAAAGCCACGATATTTCTTAGCTACAACCTGAGAAAAAAGCCAAAAAAAAAAGTGGGTACTTCTGATCAGTCCTATATTAAAGTTCTAGCAACCTAAAAAGGCTCCAAACCTTTAGGATGTGTAGTTTAGGCAGCAGGTTGCAGTCAGCCAAAGTGAGCTCAGGCCCATCTAGGAAGCTCCTAGCAGACTCTGGCACATCTCCTAAGACATCAGCATCAATCTCTTCAGACAAGGGAGTCCTTAGGAAGTCATCAAGGCGCTGAAGAGACTTCAACAAAGCTTTCTGTAATGCTTCAAAGTCAGAGGTAGAGGGAGAAAGATGCTGAATGACTGACTTGATTGAAAGAGATAATACAGGACATTTTAGATGTGCTATCTGAACAGTAAAGCTGCAACAACTGATAATTTTCACCAGTAAAAGGTAGAACAACAAGCTGCTTCTTTATTTATTTATTAATTTAGTTTAAAAATATCAAATTAAAATATATAAAAAAGAGCAGTATAAGAGTGTAAAAGTTGTGCAACACTAAAAACTAAAAAAGAAAACATTTCACAAGTCTTTCAGAAGTAAGATATGGTGGGGGTTTCCCCACTATGACAGACAGAATGGGAAAATAGTTTTAGTTTAAATTTTATTTTAAATAGTTAAAATTTTACAACATAAAATGAGAAATAGCTTGTATTTTCCATCATCTACAGTTTAATATCTTTAAAAGGCTTGAAAAACAACATTGAATGGCCATGATCTTCAGGCCCTCACTGTGGGTTGGGAAAGGATATACAGTGCATTCGGAGAGTATTCACAGCGCTTCACTTGTTCCACATTTTGTCATGTTACAGCCTTATTCCAAAAATGGATTAAATTCATTTTTCATCTCAAAATTCTACACACAATACCCCATCATCATAACATGAAAAAGGTTTGCTTGAAAATTTTGCAAATTTATTATAAATAACAAACAAAAATATAGCATGTACATAAGTATTCACAGCCTTTGCCATGACACTCAAAATTGAGCTCAGGTGCATCCTGTTTCCACTGATCATCTGTCAGATGTTTCTGCAACTTGATTGGAGTCCACCTGTGGTAAATTCAGTTGATTGGACATGATATGGAAAGGCACACACCTGTCTATATAAGGTCCCACAGTTGACAGTACATGTCAGAGCACAAACCAAGCCATGAAGTCCAAGGAATTGTCTGTAGACCTCCGTGACATAATTGTATTGAGGCACAGATCTGGGGAAGGGTACAGAAAAGAAGAAGAATGAAATAAGTTTGGAACCACAGGGACTCTTCCTAGAGCTGGCCACCCGGCAAATCTGAGCAATCGGGATAGAAGGGCCTTAGTCAGGGAGGTGACCAAGAACCTGATGGTCAATCTGACAGAGCTCCAGTGTTGCTCTGTGGAGAGAGGAGAACCTTCCTGAAGGACAACCATTTCTGCAGCACTCCACCAATCGGCCCTTTATGGTGGAGTGGCCAGATGGAAGCCACTCCTCAGTAAAAGGCACATGACAGCTGACCTGGAGTTTACCAAAAGGCACCTGATGGACTCTCAGACCATGAGAAACAAAATTCTCTGGTCTGATGAAACAAAGACTGAACTCTTTGGCCTGAATGCCAAGGGTCATGTCTGGTGGAAACCAGGTACTGTTGATGTTGGTGGCAGCATCATGTTGTGGGGATGTTCATCAGCGGCAGGAACTGGGAGACTATTCAGGGTGGATGGAAAGATGAATGCAGCAACGTACAGAGACATCCCTCAAGATAACCTGCTCCAGAGTGCTCTGGAACTCAGACTGGGCCAAAAGTTAACAAATTAATGGCTTCGGGACCACTCTGTGAATGTCCTTGAGTGGCCCAGCCAGAGCCCAGACTTGAAACTGAAAGAGGTTCTGCAAAGAAGAATGGGAGAAACTGCCCAAAAATAGGTGTGCCAAGCTTGTAGCATCATACTCAAAAAGACTTGAGGCTGTAATTGCTGCTAAAGGTGCTTCAACAAAGTACTGAGAAAAGTCAGTGAACAGTTATGCACATATTATGTTTTTGTTTTCTATTTTTAATAAATTTGCAAATATTTCAAGCAAATTTTTTTCTCTTTGTCATTATGGGTTATGGTTTGTAGATTTCTGAGGTGAAAAATGAATTTAATCCATTTTGAAATAAGACAAGTGAAGTGCTGTGAATACTTTCCAGATGCACTGTAGGTTCATCACTTCAATCAATCCCTTTTACTTTATACATAGTTAATGAGAATCTAACTTTAAGGAATGTATGTTTCCAACCTAACTGTGTCTCTTCTTACCGTCGGTTGTGTCTTTTCTTGGGTTTTTGATGTAAGCTGAGAATTTGGCAAAGATGTCAATACCAGCTGTGTTAGCTTCAGGGTGTCTGGGAGCCAGTCTGGGGTATCTGGTCAAGACAAATTGGAGAAATCAACTGAATAACCTAAACTCAGTTCTTTTCCAAATGGTGCTCATGTACTTTGACATTTCATACTATATTAACAGTTTAAACAGATTGTGAAATAAGCTGTTTCTCTACAAGGCCCAATGGATGATGGCATTGCAATACAATACAGTTTTTAAGACTGCATATTTATTTGTCTAACCTCAATTAATTGACATGGCCTCCCCTGGCAAACTCATCCCTTTCAATGTGCATATGCATACCGAGGTGGAGCTAGTTTCTCCTCCAAAAACTCTTCTATCTTGTTGACGTCGACCTTGACTTCACCATTAAAGGTCATAAAAGGAGGGTTGGTTCCTGGAGCAAGGTTCTGGAGGTCAGTTGGCTTCCTAATAACCCAAAAGTCAGACACATAGTTACTTTATACTTTACAGTTACTCTTATAAAGTATGTATGTGGGTCATAGTATGAATATGTGTATGTGTTTGCACCATGTTACCGCTTGAGGTCGACTGTGGTGACATTAAAAATGACTCCTTTTAGCCACAGGATCATAAAGAGTCTCTGAGAGAAAGGACAGTTTCCGATGCTCTCTCCATCACTTCCTGCCTACACACACAAACACGTGTGAATGTGAGCATGCATAGCTGTCTCTCTGTTTTAGCCCTGTGATAGACTGGCGCCCTTTCTAGGGTGCACCCTGCCTTTTGGCTTATAATAACTAGGACAAGCTACCGCATTGATCATATTGGCTTTTCTGTTGCCTTCACCTCCCAAAAGAAGAACATCACAAAGGCAAACATTCAACAATGAGTCTCAGGCAAGAAGAGCTGGACAGCATCCACACCTACTGGCTGAAAAAGCTAACAGTACTAACAACAGTTGCTAACAACAGGTGGTCACCAAGTCTTGCCAACACAGGAAGGGACCATCCTGATCATGAAGGATCCTCACAAGGATACAACTATCTGCCTCTCCGCAACATGGAAGCTCATCCCAGTTATCATAACAGCCAATTTAAGAAGATAAAGATAAAGTTCACCATGTACTAAGCTTTCTACAAGTGATCTACTAATCACATGCAAATTTATAAAGAAAGAATCAGCTAATTATTTCAATAATGAACAGCAGAACAAATTAGTTGGTTAAAAATAAGCAGATCCATTAAGGGAGCAAATAAACTACTAAAAAAATCTTTTTCTGTTTTTTCACATTTTTTGATATTATAAATTATTCCTCTGAATAAATCTGGAATTAGTGTTTAACAGCTTTCCTGTTAAGATGTACAGAAGAACACAAAACATTATTTATCATCTGTGTAATAATGAAGTTACTGTTACTGTGCCATGTACGTCACTCTCACATCTCACATCACATCATTCCAGAGTTTTCTGCATGTCATGTGAGGCTGAAGCTATATATTAAAATATATTGATATCGACAATATTTTTTGTCAATATAGGTAATATTGACTTTAATATTATTAAAGTCAATATTATCTATTTTAAGATTCAGATATGAATCTAACACACCTCAGATCTGTCTGAGTCCTATTATTCGCTGCATTTTGATAGATGTTTCAATAAGGTATGTAAGAGATTAGAAAGAAGTTCTAAAAATGCAGAAGAGTAATGTAAAGGGTAATGTCATTAATTACTTTTTTTAACTAATGTGTTTCATTTTTTTTATGCTATGAGGGTTGTCTAATACTGTTTTTTGTAGAGTAATGAACCCATACTGGAGGTGAATGTTGTTTGCAACAGCTCTGTGCTCTGAGCTCTTAGTAACAAACAGAAGGCTAATCAGCTTACACAGTGAGAATGTTGAGATTAACCCTGCAAGCTACTGGCAGCAGCACAGCACAGTAACAATTCTGTTACTGTGGTACAGTAACACTATTCAGATATCAGTGACCTCAATCTAATTTTTACCCTTACCTTACCTTTTACAAAGGTAGAACAAAAACATACATAGTATGCTCTGTTTATGATAAGTTGAAAATAAAATGCTTCTTTTGACATAATTGGGATCATGCTGTTTTAAAAGAAATACTTAAACCTGTTCACATATCTATTGACAGATTGGCTCATTGTCTCAGTGGAAGTAAATAAAGTCAGTCTAAGCCTTTTCAGGCTTTCTAGACCTAGAGTTTCCAGTGACACAGAAGGACACTTGAACTTTTACATAATATTTTCATCTACCTCCATCTGTGCTGCCCACAGGGCCCATTACAAAGGAAGTCATTGTTTGAATGTGAGCTCCCATGCAGAACAAGCTTGGTATGTGTACTTGGGGTGACACTCAACATATTTGTGCTTTTTTTTCTAAATCTCTCTGGTAATGCTTTCTTTTCTTCTCAGTACAGTAAGGAATGTGCTGCTGAGCCAGAGCACAGATCTCTCTGTGTGGGCGAGACACAGAAAGGTCTATTTCTAAGAGCAATATTGTATTTACTTAGAATTTGTCTACAACATTTAAAAATTGCATGCATGATGCAATGCAGGCTACCATACTGATGGATTAGAACATATCTGTCTTAATGGGATAAGATAAGCAGATCAAGATTAGCTTTTTCACTTGCTGTTTCTCTGTTCACAATACGAGTAGGTTTGCATTCAGAAGTCTTACTAGAAATCAACATGTTACAGAACATTATATGTTCACACTGATGTACACACTACAAAGAGAAGTGGATACCTTTTCCATAATATATTTTATTTGACTCCTTAACCCAGAAAAATACCAGTAAGAGTAAAAGTTCAAGTCAAAACTCATTTACCCAGGTGGATACGTGTGAGCATGTTAAGTGCCATAAACACTTTACCACACTGTAAAGTGTTTATGGCATGTTTATGGTATGGTGAAATCTGTTGGAAAAACTGGATAATTCCACTAGTTAAATGCATTACTGCATTTAATTAATACAGTTATGATGTACCACAATCTTTAGTTGTAGGTCACAGTGGCATGGAAGACAGGACAGCTTGCCTGGGCTTATTATCAGAACACAGTGGCCAAGGCAGTTTGAGCATTGACACCTAACTGTAGTTCACCTAACTCAGCTGGCTATATCTTATGACTTAAACTGATACATTAATTTCAAAGACAACACTGACAACAGCAACAATAATAATAACAGTGAATCTTACATGCAGCCCATTTAAGAGCAGGGCTGTATTCCAGGGCCCTATTCCAGGAAGCAGGCTTAGCTAACAACTCTAAGTTTGTTAACCCTGAGAACGGAAAACCTGGGATTGGTAACCCGAGTTTTCTGTTCTAGAAAGAGAGTTAACACTGAGCCAGTTACCGTATTAACAGACTGTGAACTAAACCTGCTCACTGGTAGGTTTTGTTCAACAAACTCTGAGTTTCTCTCTGACTCCTTCCCTCCTGCTGCACCTGAACCAGCCAACAGATGCTCTGATTAATTTCCTCATTCATAAAGTTGCTGTTAAAACACATAGGGGAGCAAATTAATTTGTAGTTTACGTTTTTACAAAAACTGAAATGCCAATTAGATGTTAGTTTGCTATTTTGTGTACAGTCGCCAATAAGGAGTGAGAAGGCAATTATGTCACAGATTTATAATCCATTCAATTCAATTGAATTTAATCCAATTCAATTCAATGTATTCATATATAGCGCCAAATCACAACAACAGTTGCCTTAAGGTGCTTTATATTGTAAGGTAAAGACCCTACAATAATACAATCAGCTCAGAATAAAATCTACATAGTCTATATCTTTCTAACTCTATGACTCTGTGAACAGTAATCCTGCCAGGCTGTCAGTGTCCTTGCACTGCAAAAATTTACTGTACATTACTGTAGCAATCACTGTTTAAATAAAAATGATCTATATAAAGCTTTAGTCACAGAACACACTGATCAGTGATTAGCCTAATCATTTGTTGTGTTGTAATCAGTCACACTGATGGAAAAATGTCACAGCTGGAGTTTTGGATATGATGTGAATATTTGAGTGGAGATGGTTTTGAAATAATTTTAAGACTAAGACTAAAGTTAGTTTTTAAATGCAGCTGCAGACAGCCTGATTGCGTTCTGAACATTTAATTTTGAAACTTGTTCACAGATTGAGATTCAGTCATTAAATTATATCAAATGACATTTTGAAAGGTATGGTGTCTAAAATTCAGTCTGAACCTCGACATATTTTCCACTGAAAATCACCTAAATCAGTCTAAAGAGTCCACTTGCATTGGCAGGATGGAGCCAAAACAGATAAGGATCACGGCTTCAGACCAGATCAGGGCCAGATCCAGTTCGGCTCCAGCCATTTCCCAGCTCATTCGTCTGGATTCGTTGATAATGGCTTAATTTTTCCACACATGATCTACATCCCGCCATCTATCAGTGAAGGCTTAGATTAAATCAGATTAGAAATGGTTAAACTGGGGAACATTAAAGCATGTTTTCCATAAATCTCATTACGCATTTTTATCCAGTAATGCCAGAAATAATTAAATTCTCTATATAAAAAAGTGAGGTTGTTACATTCTATCAGAGGATTAAACTTTTACTGAATAATTATTCAAACAATGAAATGGTCATAAACTGTAGCAAAAACAGTTTTTATTTAATAAAAAACTGACTTGAGGGCAGATCCGCCCTGGGGTCTATTGCTGTCTGGGTAACTAATAAACAGGTCAATCAGTAAACTTTGTCTGATCTGTTTCTCCACATTTTTATCTTCAGTTTCTGACTCCTACATTTTGTTTCTGTCAGGTTACAGCTGAATAATTAGATTTAAAAATCAAATGTAAAATTTGGATTTATTCTGATGACAGAAAGGCCCAAACTAATAAAAATAACTCTTTTCTTCCCTCCTGTTTTTTAAGAGAAATATCATGATCAGCACTGACCATGACTATGTTCGCATTTCTCAGTCCACTGGATTAAAATGGTGTCTCTGCTCTTTATTTACCAGTTGCCATGGTGAATCATAGTTTAGAGCTCCATTGATGATGGCTTGCTTTCCCTACTCGTGCACGCACATAACTCAGGGTGAATGTACAGTTAATTGAACAAACTCTGATCAGCTGTTCTGAAACAGGTAACTCAGAATTGCCGATCTCAGAGTTAATCAACTCAGAGTTTATTTTTAAACTCACAGTTTGATGAACATGCTTCCTGGAATAGAGCCAAGGACTATGGACCAAACATTGCTATATGAAGCTGCCTGCACTGAAAGTTTCAGGTACCAGTGGTACTTAGCTGCTGTTTTAAGCCCCTTGGTCTGTATGACTTTCTGTATGCACTGTAGAAAAATCTACGTTTTAACAGAAATTTTCCTATAAATTTTACAGAATTTTTCTGTTATTTTTAAACACATGAACTATCAATACAATTACAAAAAATAGACTGAATTAACATGTCTAATGTAAAATAACGTGAAAAACTTGTAACTGTAAATATAAAATAGTCATTTTTTAAATGAAAATGTATGGGTTTTTTATACCACATAATAAGACTGTAAAAAAAAAGTTGCAAATTTAACATAAATGCTAGTTTAATGCTGTAAATACATATCTAAAATTTGATGCAATGAGTGAAAATTAACAGTAAAAGAAGTTTAGCTTCTATCATTTTACATAGATTTTTTGTTCATTAACAGATATGTTGTGTAATTATGGACGTTTTCACCACAAAAAATGTAAAAAGCCATGGTTTATATGTGTTTTAAATTTTTTTTATCAGTATATAACATAGCAAATTATCAAAAGCTCTAATTATGGTAATTTCACTGATGGTGTATTTTGTACTAGTTGTGTACCTTTTTAAATTATTGACCAAAAGTGGTAAAATGACAGGAAAGTAATAATAACATAAATGCATATTCTATATTATTCTTAATGTATTCACTATTTTAATGACTTTGAACAATTAATGTTGAATTCCTATCAAATTACAGGTTAGCATGATTAAAAACACAATCAATATAATTTTAAAAAAATCTAAAAAATATTTTTGTAATTATTTTGTTTTTTATAATAGAAAAAATATCAGTAAGAAGGGAAAGGGCTAATTCAGGAACAATTCTGCAACTAATCAGATTTTGTATGTTATTTTTGAACAGAAACAAAGGGTGTAGGGCAGGCACTCTGCAGTGCAAAGTCAGGCACAGGTAACTTTCAACACTTTCGACACTGACTTTGTAGAGAGACCACTGTGGATTCTGGGACATTTACAAAGAGGCAGTGTGGAATTTTCAACATTTTGGAAGAGAAAGTGAAGACTTTTAACAAATAGCCAGCAACAATGGAAAGACTTGGAGGGAGGAAAACGGGCCATTTGTTTGAACCAGGTGAAGGAGTTTACTTTTGGATAAGCACCGTGGATACGGCAACATTCTAAAATTCTAAAACATTATGAGCTCAAAAGGAGGAAAAAGGAACAGAAAATCACAATCAGAGCAACAGGCACAAGGGTACACATTGCATCTGCAAGGTAAGTATACCAAACACAAGCTCAGTAGCACTAACTTGATAATATTCCACACTGTCTTTAATCCAGCTTGGCACTAAATCTCTACGACCAGTCATGCTGCACAGAGTTAACAGAAGTGTCAGCTAACTAATAAGCCATTATACCAACTCTTCCCTCTCAAGATGTTGAGAGTAGAGTGGGCTTGCTAGCAAAGCCAATGATGTTAGCGATGTTAGCGGTTTTACTTTTTAAGCTACCTGCTCACAATAGTTAGTGTGTTAGGCAGATTTATCTATTCAAGTGTCCTCTGCACTCACATAAACTTGTTTTTCTTTCTCTCAGCAGATGGTATTGTGCAAAGGTGAGTTTGTACCGTAAGCATGTTAAGAATGTTAAAAAATGACACTTGTCATAGCTGTGGTGTTTCTATGAAAACCCTAAAAGCTTATCTATACATCGACAGAGGCTACACAAAAATGAGGCACATTACCAGTGTGTTTGTTGTATAGCAGGTTGCAAGTGTCAATTCAAAAATTACAATGCTTTCAAATGTCTTGTTTATCATCACCATCAACTTTCATTTTCTGTGTCAAAATGTGAGACTTTGCAGGGACCTTTATGGAACCACATGATTATTCATTCTGCAAAGTTCTAGTCTTTGTGTCTCCCTGTTTTAAAATATTGTTTCTCTCTTCCTGTTTTATTTTGGCAGTCATTTGTCTCCTGTGTCTTGAATTAATTTTTGCTTCCTTTGTATCTTTGTCTTTATTAGTTTCAGCTGTGTCTTATTCCCCAGCTATGTCCACTTCCCCTTCTCTTGTGTGTATTTATAGCCTATTTCCTTTGTTCTTCTTCAGATCATCTGTTAAGCTCCACTCTTGTACTCAGTGTTCTCTGAAAAAGTTTGGATTTTTTCTGTTTATTTTCCTTCTCTGTGGACTTTTGCTTTGCTGTATCATGAACTTCTGCATACAGCCTAATTAAAGATTAGTTTTCAATTTAACCTGTTGGTTTCTGAGTATTGCATTTGGATTCCTCTCATTCCACACTTCTTGACTGGTCAGAAATACATGTGCAAATACAAAATGCTGTTACACGATATAATGCACAATAGTGCATTATTAATTGATTACTTATTAATGAGTAATAATTTAATGTTACCACTTAACCTAACCTGTTTGGATATACACACTACTGTGGTGCAGGAATAACATGCAGACTCCCACCACAAACATGCTCTTTGCAAATTTCCACTATTTTGCTATTTTTATCCAGCTATATATTAAAAATATATTATATAATATATTATCGTGAAGATCATGTCTTATTATTATTATTATTATTATTCAATTTAACAGATGCCTCTTAAGATAAATCCAAACAAAAGATGAAAAACGGGAGAAGAAAATGGCCACCAGGTGGCTGGCAGTCTTTCCCTGATAACAAAAATTGTGTTAAACTGCTCTCATCTGTAAAGGGAACGGGGTGCCAGTGGCAGACCAGCCAGTTCTGGTATTCTCTGGGGAATGCCGACTGGTCTGCATGGTGCTGGGCTGTGAGCAAAAGTCCCACTAAAGGATGTTGGGATCTCATGCCACCCCCATGGAGTCTGTTTCTGACAGTTGGTCAGTAATTTGCACATGAGTAGCCTGCTGGAGGTCATTTTGTGGGACTGGCAGTGTTTGTTCTGTTCCTCCTTGCACAAAGAAGCAGACATTGGTCCTGTGGCTGGGTTGGTGCCCTTCTACAGCCCTGTCCTGCTCTACTTGTGTAACAGTCTATATCCTGGTATTTCTACCACACTTTTGAGACTGTGCTGGGAGACACAACAAATCTTCTAAATGCACCTATGGATGTGCCATCCTGGTGGAGCTGGACTACCTGTGCAACCTGAACTGTACCTTGTACCGTCTCATTCTACCAGTAGTGACAAGGACACTAGAAAAAAGCAAAACTGCAAAGTTAGTCATGAGGGATAATGAGAGAGTAATGGTCTTTGGCCACATTTCCTTGAGGGAACTGTACTTATTATCCACTGCTCCTGGATTGAAACATAACTTTGCTGTCTACCAGTGTCTAAACATGTTTAGGTCTCTGCAGCACCAGGGGACTTGCCACATTCACTGTGACTCTAAGCTTAGGGTACCCTTGGCTAAATTGGTAGATGTTTTCAGTTTTTGTTGTTTTGTTTGTTTTAGTTTGCTTACTAAAAGTAATTTGGCACAGAACACTTTCATTTTTATAACAAATCTTTAGAAGTTTCAAACGATTTTAAGTTTTGTGATTAAGAACTTTGAAAGCGGGTCAATTGTTTTCTTTTGTGGTCTATTTGTTAACAATGTTGAGACAAAATAAATAAGTGTATCCTAAATATTTAAGAGTTGGTTTTTTTAAACTAAATCTCATTATTCTGTAATTTATGTCATTCAACCACAGTGCAGTTATAAGTAAGTGAACATTTATATTTTAACAGTAAAGATCTATTAAATACACAAGATTTCTTGTTACAAAAGTTACAAAATCTCATATTACAATTGATATGATCAAAAACTAACAGTAGATTGTTGTAATTATAAACTCAGGCACTAGTTGTACAACAGTATTTTGACCTTTTTTATGGGTACTATATCATTTCATTACATTAAATGTGGATTACAGATATAAAATTACATGATAAAACCCAAGTATTTTTCTCTAATTTTAAGCCTGATTAATTGTATTACAGCAGTGTTTGACCATATTATTAGTAGGGATGGGAATTGATAAGAATTTAGTAATTCCGATTCCATTATCAACATCACTTATTGATTCGATTACTTATTGATTCTCTTATTGATTCTCATTGGGTTCTCATTGCCTCCGCTTCGAGTGTCACCACCATCGCTAAGCAGCATATCAAAGACAGTACATTCGTACAAATTAATTGCATGCTGTGTGGTCAAATGTTTGTGCATGTTGGAGGTATTTCCCCCCTTTGTTGTGATCAGTGTTGGGATCATTACTCAAAACAAAGAGACTTCAAAGCGATCGCCACAATGATTCTACTTCAGAAACATGAACAGGTAGAAGCGGAGGCTGCAAGCTTGACTGCTCATCACTGCTTTTGTTACCTGTTGAAATTCAGGGTCTGGCTGCTGGACTGGGGTCTGTATTCACTCTGTTGTATTATCAGTCTGGGTTCTTGGCTAGCTTTGTGTTAACATGCTGTCTGTGCAGATGCTTGCAAAAAGCCAAAGTTCTGTTATAGTTCAGTATAATGCAGTTGTTTGTATTCTGGATACAGTTTGCATTTTACCATCTTTTGTGCAATAAAAATATAAGTAATGTCCTTATCCCCGCTGTAGACTGCTCCACTATTTTCCTCCTCTGGCACACGAACAGGAATCAGCTGATTGTAGCGCAAGCGCAAGTGGAACCGATAAGCGGAGTCGTTAGGCAAGCAGACTAACAAGTCTAAGGAATTGAACTACTGCTTCTCTACAAGAACCGGTTCTCGATTCCCATCCCTAATTATTAGTTAATTTCATTGTTTTTACACATGTAAATAGGCTACCTTTTTTTTTAACATAAAACTTTGTTAAAAAACAAACAAAACACAGATTTCATTTAAATTTAAAGCTACAACATCTGCATTTTAATTTACTATATGTTAATTACAGAAATTTTCTGTATTTTTTTACCTTAACATAGAGGGAGATTTCATAGGCCTGGTTCTCAAGTGTTTTACTGTCACTGCGCACAGGGGCCAAAGGACTCTCCACTCTCCTGTTGGATGTCAATTTGACTTCCTCTCTCTTCTCTGCTGTCATCACCTCCCGCTGAGGGACATATGAGCAACCATGTTCCAGCAGCACCACTCTCTTTTTCTTCACCTGCTCGTTTCTCTTTTTGGACAGGGATTCATCTTTGATAACTGACTTCAGCTCCTTTATCCAGTCCTCCTTCCTAGGTGGACTTATCTCTTCTGCCGAAGCTTCTTTGTTCACCCATTCTTTCCTTCCCCTCTCATTCTCCCGAAATTCATTTTTGATATGCTTCAACTCTTTCCTCCAGTCTTTCATTTCAAGAGCAGTCTTCTCTTCTGGTTGATCTATTTTAATCCAGTCATTATCTTTTCTCCTTGGTGACAGCACTTGTACTTTCCCCAATCCATCTTTCCTGAGAGCTTGTGGCTCAGGACACAAGAACCCATTCTCCATTGTTTGCGTCAGTCTTTTAATGCTTTCATTTATATCTACTTCTACCTCTTTGTTGTTTGCTTTTAGCTTCACATCCTTTTTTACCTCCTCTTTTTTATCCTGCTGTCTCTCCTTGTTCTCTTTACCCAGTTCAGCCTTCTCTCCTGGCAGCTCTCGATGCTCTTCATCTTTTGTCTTGTCTATGGCATCATCAGAAAAACTTGTAATGGTAGAAGGATTTATTTTTTCAAATTTTGTACTTGGGGTCTCCTCTTTCATTTCAGTCTCATCATCAAGAACAGTCAATGGCTCTTCTGCCATTTCTACCTCTCCTTCAATTGATTCTTCCACTGCACTTCCTCCCTTCTTATCTTCTACATAGGTCTGTGTCTGTGGGTGTTCTTTCCTGTTGTTTCCCCAAATTGTGTCTGCTTCTTTTAGGAGATGCAAAGGCTGTTTCTGTAAATCACTTCTCCCATCTGTTGTGGATTCATTCTCCACTAATTTGCCCTCTCCCACTTTCTTGTCGAATTTCACCTCTCCCCTTTTCTCCAATAAAGAAGCTTCTTCCACCTGGTTCAAATCCACATCTTGCTGTCTGTCTGTACACATCTCTTCTACAAGCTGCCCCATTGGTTCTGGAAGAACTCCTATAAGTTGGATTTCAAGCTTAGCAGCTTTTTTTTCTTGCATTTGTAGATCATTTCTTCTTCTGTGCTCTTCTTGACCCATTAACTCTCCAGCAACGTTAATACCTATCCTCCCCTCCATATCTAAACTATTCCCTCCCCTGTCCATCTCTGTCAAGGTATTAACTTGCTCTTTTGCTTGCTCCTTCTGGTTGATATCGTCCATCCTTTTTTCTTTAATGTCTCCATCTGACTGGGACTGTTCTTCAAAAGTTAGGGCTGTCAACTCTGGTTCTTGTGCCGTTTGATTTGTTCCTCTTCTTATAGGGAAGTCATCACCAGAAGCACATGTTTCACCATTTACACACTCCTGGACTCCCTCAATTTGCCATGTAAGATTATCATTAATGACCTCCTGTTTTATGGATTCTGAGTACTCTTTTCCATCATTGTTTTTTATTGCATTTTGACTCTCATTAACTAATTGGTTGGTTTGATTGGCCACCCCTTCAGCTGTGGTAATTCTATCAACTGGTGTGAAATCAGTGCCAAAAGTTGAAGCTTGGTATAGATTACTTTGGCTGTTGATCTGTTCATTTATCCCAGTAGAAACAGGGACCACATCTATGTTTAGATTAACATCTGTTATATTGCCAGTAGTGGGAAAAGTAGCAGTTTCTGTTTCATCTGGGTCACCAGTACATGTACCCACTACTGACTCCCATACAGAAGTACCCCTGTCCTGAACATAGAACTCTTGATCGTTGGTGCCTTCATCCACATTTTCCTGCCTTACATCTGTTTCTGCACTTGCTGTTACTTCTCTTTGTTTGCTTTCTTCAGTTTCCCTCTCTTCTCTGTGATTGCCATTGCTGTTTAATATCTGCTGGTTCCCTCTTTCAACTACTACCAATAGAGGAGAATGACATAGATTTTCAGTCATCATCTTTGTATCTCCACATTCTTTTTCTGTTGTCTGTTTGTTTGTTATTTCCTGATCTCCATCTCCTACTCCAATTCCTCCGTTGCCCCCTTCCTCCAGTCTTTTACCTCCATCCTCCCCCTCTCTTATTTCTCCATTTGATAACAGGGTCACTTGCATAATCTCTCCTTTCTGCCAATCATTCTCTTCTTTATTTCCATCTTCAGCTTGTCGTGTTTCAGCAATCATCAAAACATCTTCCCCAACCTCCTCTGCTAGTTCCACCTCATCTTCATCTTCTCCCTCTCCATCCTCTCTTCTTCTGTGGGTATCCAGGTCTGAACAAATACCTTGTGGGTTGTGGACAATGGCTCCATTTGACAGGTCTGGATTTGGACTAGAGCTTGATTGAGCCATTAGGAAAATTGGAAGAAACAATGGAACTTATTTAGAAAGAGATGATGGTGTCCAAGTTTCCAGGATAAATGTGCAGCTTTACAATATGTTAAATTTGTGAAAATGAGCCAATGTTCTAGAAAAGGTCAAAAATGGCTCATGGGTATTAAGACTAAAATTTTAAAAATTTAAGTCCCAGGTTTCAGATTAGATCCCAGAGGAAATCACAGTGTTATTATAGAATGAAAGCCAGTAAATAAAAATAAAATAAAAAAACAATCTCACAGTGTTTCTGATGGTGACGAAGGATTTTCAGATGAGTCCAAGTTCCAAAAAGTAAAGATGAATGTTTACCAAAATTTGACATTTGTAAAAGCCTGTTGGAGTTACAAAAGGTTCCAATTTTCCAGACAAAGAAGGAAGAAAAATCCAGATTCTAAGATTTCCCCTCCAAAGATGGCTAAGGGGTTCTCAGATCAGTACTGTGCCTTAAAAACTGTTTAACATCAATAAGTACAGCCTGTTTCTCCTTCTCTCTTTCTTTTCTTTTGCTCTCTCTCTCTCTCTCTCTCTAAGGGATTAAATGAAGGCTGATCCCACATGACCACAAGCTTAAACTCTGCCACCCAGAGACCAGCACCATTTAATTTGAAGTTTCTTAACACATTCAAGGTCACACATTACAGTTACATATATGACACATACCTCTAGCAGATAGCGAAAGCCATGTATACAACTTCTAACAAACTTCATATTTCAAAATTCAGTTGTATTTGTACAGTGCCAGTTCACAATAACTGTTTTATCAGGGCACTTTTAGCTTGATTTACTACACCAACATGTTTAAATGCTGTCTGCTTTTTGTCTATACTAATTTTGGAAATGGAAAACATATTATCAGTGATTTTTCTTGTTAGTATTTTTAACAGGAGATTTGAATAAAGGTTGCACACTCATTTCAGCCAATATAAACCACACCATTCTTTCAGTAGCTTATTTTCTGAATCAAATAAAAAAGTCTTCCTCAATTTTTAGCCTGCCACAGGAGAGCTGAATTTGTACTTGTGTGTCTGTACAGCTCCAGGTTTTTAATTATCATGTAAATTAGTCCTCCAACAGAAAAAAAGATCTTTGAGGCTTGTTGAGAGCGAGGGAAAGGACAGAAAGCTAGTTTTGAATGAATAGGCAAGGACATAGCACAGCAAATGAAATACTGTGATACTGATTGTTGTTCTTCTGTGTTGTGGCCTGTAATTCCAGTCTAGAAATTAATTGTGTGTGTTGACATGAAGTTGTTATATAATAAGAACCGAAATAAGAAAGTATATCTTGTACAGGAATATTTCAGGTATATTTACCTTAAGTACAGGAATTTAATACAGGTTTTTACAGCTGGGTCAAAGGACCCGCAAACATACGTGAGAGGGGCAGCTGTATTTATCCCCAGGCATTAGTTATGCATAGGCCAAAGGACACCAAACCATCTAAGTGTATATGCACATTATTGTTAGCTTTGGAATGGGCAAAGGATGTTATAGAAAACAAAATGCTTATGTCCAGCAATTCAGTATCAGCTTTAACATCCAACTATACAAGGACAGCCAGTAACCACCTGGATTTAGTTAATGAAAAACTGTCAGTCATCAGTAAAGGCAAAAACATAATATTCATGTGGGTACCAGCTCATGCAGGAATTCAGGGCAATGAGCAAGCAGTCAAATTAACAGAGAAATCTGTTAATAAAGGAAACATAGATATTGATGTCAAGCTATCAGTGACAGAGGGAAAGTGCATAGGATGGCAGGAAGTAATGAAGCAATAGCAAAAAATTTGGCAAGATGAAACAAAAGGTAGACATTTACATGTAATACAAAGGAAAGTAGTGGAGGTGAGAAACAGAGGGTCCAGTAGGAAAGAACAAGTCATCATTAACAGATTGATAATAGGACACACAAATTGAAATAGTATATTTTTTTAAGTGTCATGAAATAGAATCAGTGGAGTATATAATATTATCATGCAGGAGTTACAATGAAGCAAGAAGAGACATGAGTGAAGACATGCAAACCTTAGGGCTAGGGAATATCAACATTAGCAGTGTGCTTATGTATGGGGACTCAGCAGAAGGGGAGAAAGTTACTGTTTTGGTTTCTGAAAACTGCGTGACTTTTGTCGACAATATAATTCACTGGACTCCTGATAAGACAATGACTGAATAACGTGAGAGAGGGCAGTAATGCAACATGAGCGGATGCAGACTGCCATGAAAGCCCAGCGAAAAAGAAGAATCCGGAAACGCATCAGCTGTTCGTTTACCCTGTGCCCCGTGCTCACAAAATTGTGAGAGAAGTATAGTACTAAGTATAGTTAGTAATAGAGAATATTTTGAATTTTAGTTTGAGACCACAGCAAGCTGCCGTGTGTGTCTGAGACCACAGTGAGTAACAAGCTGCCGTTAGCATCGTTTCACTGCTGCTAACATAGGCTGCTAGCCAGCTTAGTGCTGTCTTGTGCCTTTGTCGTAGACAGAGCCTCCTTTAGTATATATACATATATACATATATATATATACATATATATGTATATATGTATATATATGTATTTTTTTTTTATCACAGCTGGTTTTGATACGCAGCATATTAAAGTATTCATAGGTGTAGCGTCACAGTTAGTAACTCGTGGATGTAAGCGCCAGCCATGTGTTTACTGATGAAAGTGTGTCGGTTTTTGTGTTTGCAGAAAAAAAACAAAAACGTGCAGATATTTTTTTGGTGATGCAGCAGGCAAATAATGGCGGCGAGGAGGAGGAGGAGGCCCGGGTAGATGTTAAGTTCACTGGCTTACAGAACGCCCTGATAGCCTGCAAAGTAGCGGAGGATTTGTTCAACGAGGAAAGGCTTAAGGTAAGCTCACGGGCTGCCCCCGTGTGTGGCACGCTGTTGACTTTAGCTTGTGTGCGGTTTGTGGGCCAGCTCTTTGAATTCATTAAATTAATATGAACATAAGCCTTTGAGCGATATAACGCTGTTTCAACGGTTTGGTGCTTCTCAGTGCAGGTGCACATGTAGTCCACGGGAGACATTTCTCTGTGGATTCAAACCACAATATGAACTATGACTGAGCAGAGAAAACAAACAAACAAAACACAAGCACACACTACATTAGTCATTCTCAAATTACAACCCGAATTCTGGAAAAGTTGGGACGTTCTTTAAATTTGAACAAAATGAAAACCAAAGAACTTCCAAATCACATGAGCCAATATTTTATTCACAACAGAACATAGATAACATGACAAATGTTTAAACTGGGAAATTTCACACCTTCATCCACTAAATGAGCTCATTTCAAATTTGATGCCTGCTACAGGTCCCAAAAAAGTTGGCACGGGGGCAACAAATGGCTGAAAAAGCAAGAAAGTCCAAAAAGATTCAGCTGGGAGAACATCTAGCAACTAATTAAGTTAATTGATATCAGGTCTGTAACATGATTAGCTATAAAAGGGATGTCATAGAGAGGCAGAGTCTCTCAGAAGTAAAGATGGGCAGAGGCTCTCCAATCTGTGAAAGAGTGCATAAAAAGATTGTGGAGTACTACAAAAACAATGTTCCTCAACGTCAAATTGCAAAGGCTTTGCAACTCTCATCATCTACAGTGCATAACATCATCAAAAGATTCAGAGAAACTGGAGATATCTCTGTGTGTAAGGGACAAGAC
>VUQS01069311.1:0-18144 GCA_015108495.1 Heterochromis multidens
GAACATAATACACAGGAGACGCAGGACTGTCAAAGTAAAACAGGAAGTGGCTAAACACTGAGACACCGACCAACACAAGCGGACTTGACACTGGGGAAGGTAAACAAATACTAAAACACTGAGAGACACTGAAAGAGAGAGAGGGCACAAGAGGGAGAGAGAGAGAGAGAGACAGAGAGAGAGCACTAAGGGAACTAATAAAACCAGGGACTAAGAACTAAACACAGGAGAGAACACAGGAGGATAAATGCAAAACATAAACATTACACACTTTAGAAACCTTACAACAAATAAACAAAACTAGAAAGCCCACAAAACTCAAAACACTGGGTCCACAGACCCAGGACCATAACAGAAACAAGGAAATGAAATTTTTCCTTGAGACAATAACTCAATTAGTCAATTACAAAGCTCCAAATGCATTTTTGGTCAACAAATCAATGCACTGACTTTGACTTAATGTCTAGAGAACAGCAACACTGTGCTCAGTAATTGGAACCCAACTTGACCTACATTACCCAAATCCCAAAAACCCCCAAAATTCTGATTTGTTTTATTAAAGGTTTGTCAAATCAATGGGAAAAGCTTAAAATACATTCACACGACACACAAAATAACCCTGAAACTAGTATGCTAAAATTTAGTCACGGTTTGTGTTTTGCTACATAAATGAACAGAAACATATCTCATTTGGGGTTATTATATACCTCATAATGCAAATGATTAAGTTCCATATTTCTGATTCTTTGATTTGACCTGAAATATTTAATCTGGACTGATCTGTCAAAATGAAAATCAGAAAACAAAAACAAGCAGATCTAAAACCAAAGAAATGATAACACAGTCAGGCAAGATTCAACACGAAAGCAACTCAGCTGAGCAGAGGTTTGTGAGCTGTGCAAGTGAGGGGTGACTGTGATGGTGGGGGTGCAGTTGTTGGGTCTTGTAAGCAGCTTTGACATCTCATTTGTGGTTATTGATATATTGTTAATGAATTGGTGCTTCCCTAATGATCTGTGTGTTTGTGTGCACATGTTTGGAGCTGCACATGTATTTATATGTGCGTTTGTGTCGTCTGCTGCACATCCTCCGCACATCTTTAGTCGTTATCTAGAGCTGGCTTTGTAATTTCTAATCAGTTGATAGCGGCAGAGGCTGTGAAGTGTGATGTACCAGACTTCAAGCTGCCATATTTAATCCAATTCCAGATCTATTACTGCGGGGGGGGAGTGCAAGATCATAGAACACACACACACATGCACACACACACACACATACCATATGGACAGTGACTGCAGCTAAATGCTTTGATGTCTGTGAAGCTGTAGTGTAATGTGTTATGGTCATGCATCTCCGGCAGGTTTGACTCAAAGAGGGTTATGCAGCAACAGCAAAGCACAGATGCAATGTTGTGTGTATTTTATCGTTAGTTAGGTTATTGAACTAATAGAGCATGAAATAGAAATCTTTGGATAAACTGGAAACAAGTGACTCAAAACGTGTCTTTGAATTTCACACTGCACTTACTTTCCTATGAGAAAAAAAGAAAGGTCCAAATGCAATAAATAGATGGCTGCTTTCATCGAATATTATACAAAACTTCTGAAAACAGAAGGTAACACTTTACCTCAAGTGTCATGAATGTTTTATTTGACCTCAGCTATAGTGGTACAAGTTGGACTAGTCATGAAACCCTGGTCATACAGTATAGTACCCTAACCTTTGGTAATGCCATGTTATCATAACAAACACGTCTCAAACCATGTTGGTGTCATAAATGACCTAAAGACACTCACTGACAACAGGCATAAACGTCAATAAAGACTCATCTCTTGGCTCAGGGTGACACCCCCTCAAATAAAGTGGTAGCAAACAGAATTCACAGATCATTGCTTTCTGGGGGAAAAAAAATGTATTTTCAAAATGTCAACATCAGCATTTCAGGAAGAAAAATGACCTTGAGTATGAAAGTTGATAGCCAGAGTCCATTAAAGGTATCCTGAGTACTATGCAGCACAGTTTAAAAGAGAGAGTCCACTTTTCACTTAGAAACTCATTCATACCGGTAAAGTGATAAGCAGCCCTGCTGATGGTTGCAGTCTATTCTGTTAGTCTGTAATTGGTGGCAGTGATGTATAAAAAAATCAGGTGCACCAATTAGGCAAAGTAGAAGAAGGCTGCTAGCAAACAAATACTGAAAAAAATGTCTTTGTAAATATTTTAAGAGTTAGGAAATACATTCAGCAGGTTGAGAAACCTCAAGAATATCACAAATGTATTTTGGTGAGAAACAGAGAATGTAAGTCAGAATCATGTTTACTGCCAAGTTTACAAATCACAAAGAATTTGACTTTGTATTTGACGCATGACAATGACATGCATGAAAAGAGAGAGCAAGAGAAAACTTAAAGCACACATTGGATCATGATGAAGAAAATATTCAAGCTGAAAATCTTTATTGACATACACTGTGTAATTTATTGAGAACAAAATGACGTAGAAGTGGAAGTCATAATCATCAACCCTTTAAGAGCCAGATTGGCCCCCATGTCTCTGTATGCACAGCATCTGGGCATGGTTGTGATGAGATGGTGGAAGGTGTCCTGGATCAGGGTTTTGGTAAACTCCTGGACAGCCTGTGGCACTATTTGTCATTGTGTATTTGCCTGTGTAGATGGTGAAATAGTTTTTACAGGCCCAAATGCAGAGTGCAGGAGATGAACTTAAAGCAAGCTTGAAAGCTGTTAAATCCAGGAATAACCAAAGAGTAGAACCAGGAAATCCAAATATCCAGAACACACTATGAATACAAACTCATAGCAGCACTCAGCTATGTGGATGACACAACAAAGGACCAGGGAGGACTGAGGCTGCCATGGTCCTGGGTCTTGGACCCAGAGTTTTGATTTATGGACTTCTGGGTTATCTTTGTTGTTGAATATATTTTCTGTTTGACCTTTGGTTGGTTTGCTATTTCATGGTTTTGTGTTTTGTTTTGTAGTTACTAGTCGATGTTTGTTTCTTTGCCATGTTTATATTCTTAGGTTTTCTTAGTTTTAGTTTCACCACCCTTTTGCAGTATAGTTTCTGTTTGCAGTTGTGGTTATTGTTTATAGTTTTGATCGTGAGTTTCAGGTTTTCCTTTTTCCCTTGTTTAGTCATCATTGCTGTTTCCCTTTGCATTTTCCTTCCGTCAAATTTTCTTTGGGCCCATGTTACCAGTTTAGTTATGATTACTCAATTCCTGTTTTACTTTGCTAGTTAGCCATCTCTTGTGTTTAGTATTTAGTTTTACTTCCCCTTGTTATTATTTGAGTAGTTTCACCTGTTTCTGCGCTGTGTTCCCCCGATTAGTCTTCAGTATATTTAAAGCCTTAGTTTGTTGTGTGTTGTTGTCGCAACATCTGTTTATCTTCCTCCATTTTGTTTTGCCGGTCTGCCTGTGAGTTTCCCTGTGTCTACTTCCTGTTTGTATTTATGGACTTTCTTTTCTGCTGGTCATCTGCAAACACCAAAATAAAGGTCGGTTTTTGTTTACTCCACTTCGCTCCTCAGGTCTGCATTTGGGTCCACACTTCCACCTCTACACAGTATGACAGAGACAATATATACAAGAGGTAATGAGGGAAGAGGAAACAGGTGAGGAACTAAACACAGCTGAAAACAATCAAGACAACAAGCAGAGGGAAATAAGATAAGATACAGAAAAACAAAACTGCTATCAAAATAAAGCAGGAAATAAGAGAACTGAAGGGGAAACAAGATTAACTTGATGCAGGGAGGACAGAGAAAAGCAAGGGAACACT
The DNA here is from genome assembly GCA_015108495.1 of Heterochromis multidens. Taxonomy (NCBI): domain Eukaryota; kingdom Metazoa; phylum Chordata; class Actinopteri; order Cichliformes; family Cichlidae; genus Heterochromis; species Heterochromis multidens. The sequence goes on from VUQS01069311.1 coordinate 3,807, forward strand.
GAAAGACAAAAAACAACACAGAGACAAGACTGAAGATATAGAATGAAAACAAAACTCTTATGAATAGAAAACTAAATATTAACGAGGACTTAAACAGAGAAACCCAATCCAAAGATAACCTAAAATGCAAGACTTCAATAATAATCTAAATGTAAACAAGAGTCACTGGGAAAGTATCTTACTACAATGATCGTAGTGTATGTATTTATCTCCTAGACGCATTAATCAATCTGGATGAAACTTACTATATAAACTGCCTATGGGACCAGGATTATCAACATCTGTATAGCTTTTGGGAATTATTTTATAACACTCAAATCCTTACAAATTTAATATAGTTTATGTAGTAGCTGATCTCAAAACGAACAGTGGGAAGAACGTCTACATCACGTATACATTCTTGTTTGTAAATACATTTTTGCTAAACAATTTTTAGTGCATTGGCAGTTTGGGGTCACTGAAATGTGTTGCTATGCTCATCTGTAAATAAGTGTTCATCAAACAGTAATGCTCAATGTGTGTGTCTTTTGTCCTGTCTTCCTCCCCTCACCCACAGCCAGTCGCGGTAGATGGCTGCCCCTCCCTGAGCCTGGTTCTACCAGAGGTTTCTTCCTTTTAAAAGGGAATTTTTCCTCCCCACTGACGCCAAGTGCTTGCTCATAGGGGGTCTTCTGATTGTTGGGGTTTTCTTTCAAGGGTCTTTATATTGTAGGGTCTTTACCTTACAATATAAAGCACCTTGATGCAACTGTTCTTGTGATTTGGCACTATATAAAGAAAACTGAATTAATTATACAATGATATGTAGCTTGTAAAGAAGAACAATAAATATATGGTTTCATTATTCATTTGGTGTTTATGAACAGCTGTTTTGCCATCTGACTACATACAGATAAAAAGAAAAACATGATAAATCAACATATATGTCTGTGTGTTTTCATACATGAGCGAAGCAAACAAGCGCGCGGGCCTGGCAAAAACCACCCATAGGGAGGGTTTTTGCTAGTAATACATAAAATACAAATATAAACAACACTGATAACCTAATTTTCAACAGAAAGAAGGGACAAAGACCAAACATGAATCATGCCCAAAAACAAAAGGAACTACGAACCCTCGAAAAACTCAAAACTCTTGGTCCCAGACCCAGGGACCATTCTCTGTTGGATTCAGCTTTGGGGAACGGAAAGGCCAGTCAGTACCATCAATACCTTTGTCATCCTGGAGCTTCCTACACACTCTGAGGCCAGGTATTGTTCTGCAACAGGAGGAACCCATGGCCCACTGCACCAGCATAAGATCTGACAATAGGTCTGAGGATTTCATCCTTAACAGCAGTCAGGGTACCTTTGACTACCACATGGAGGTCACCCCACATAATTGACAAAAAATAAAGGAAAGCATAGGTCGCCAATTAGATTTTATTAGACAAACAGGAATGAGAAGTTAATCAATTAAATGATGTTTACTGAACTGTCAAATTAAGTACCCTCTCTCCTTGCACTCAGGAGCACGTTTTCATCAACAGTGATGAAATGTTTTCAATTTTGAATGTTCCAGCAATGATGATGATTAATTTCATTGATTTTAGTCTTTCTCTCAGCCTTCACCTCCCACTCATATTATAGTGTAAGCCAAGCGTGCATTTTGTGTGCTGTGATCTCCAAGTTTGGGAATGGTTTGAGTGAGGCCTATAAACCTTGCTGACGTGATGGGACTGTCTTGGGCGCAATGTGTAATTTGTTGTGACTGGAGAAACAGGGTGTACAGGTCCACGTGAGAGCCAGAAAGCTGCACTGGGGCCTCTCAGATGCATAGCAGTCAGTCTTTGGTAAATGCAGTCGTGAAATAAATCACATTCAGGCCTTTTTACGCACCATCTTGGGGTATTTACCTGTAAAATAAATACGTAATAAATCAATGGGGAGCGAAACTTGGCAACGTGGATGAGAAGTTATTATGGAGTTTGTTGGGAACATGGAATAAAAACCGAAAAGAGAAGCAAATGGGGAGATGGGGTGCCCTTGTACTTTGTTTTAGCAGTGAAATTGCAGCAGGATGGCATGTAGTAGTGAACTCAGCAAATTGCCAAGGCTGTGATGCTGCACGTTGCCCTCCTGTTTTTGTTGTGGCTTCGCTCTTTATTACAGATAACAATTTGGCCAAAGGCACAGGCAGGTGCTGCTGGAATCACACACGGTGTAGATGAGGGGGATCAATAAACTAGAGAAGGTTTACAGAGTAGGAGCTGTTTGAACATGGAAAATAATGTCTGGGAATAATGACAGAATTGACTATTTTTGTATACTGTGGGCTGAAACGGAAAGAAAATGTCACGGGGCACAGAGTTCACACAGCATGCTTTTACACCTGTTTTTAGGTAGTGCTGTTGATGTGCTGAAAGATTTTTTTTTGTTTTTGCCCAATTTAAATTTTCTAGTCCCCTAATTTTGGTGTCTGTTTATTGTGTTGAGCTTGTGTTAGCACCTACCTGTCTGCAGTATCTCTGTTGCTGTCTTGTTTATTGCTAGCAGTTTCAATTATCTGCCCACTAACACTCAATTTCTCTGTTTCCTCCCTTGCCCTAACCCATGCCCATACCTTTTCCCGATCTCATCATACTTTTTCCTTCCCCATCATTTCCCCATTTCCTCTGTCTATCTTCTTTCAATCACCTTTCCGCACCCCCCTCCTCCTCCTAGCTAACATCCTGACAGTGGTAATCCTGTCCCAGCTGGTGCTGCGTCGTCAGAAGTCCTCCTACAATTATCTCCTGGCTCTGGCCGCCGCCGACATCCTCGTTCTGCTCCTCATTGTTTTTGTTGACTTCATATTGGAGGATTTTATTTTGGCAACACCGCTGCCGCCGTCATTAAATAACGCAGTGCAGGTGCTGGAGTTTTCCTCCATCCACACCTCCATCTGGATCACCGTCCCTCTAACCATCGATCGTTACATCGCTGTTTGCCACCCACTCCGCTACCACACAGTCTCCTACCCAGCCCGCACACGCAGAGTGATATTCGCCGTCTACGTTGGGTGCTTGCTTTCTGCAGCTCCCTACTACTGGTGGCCTGAGCTTTGGCACAGCCTTCCTGGAGTGGGCAGTAGTGATGGAGGAGGGGGAGGAGGAGGAGGAAGAGGAGAGGGTGACAGAAGAACGGTGGCCCAACATGTCCTGGTGTGGGCCCACTGTGCCACCGTCTACCTCCTCCCCTGCACGGTCTTCTTCTCCCTCAATGCTGTCATTGTGCGTAAGCTGCGCAGACGTCGTAGCTGTTTTCGTCTGCGCGGTTATTCAACTGGCAAGACCACCGCCATCCTCCTTGCCATCACTTCCATTTTTGCTGTTTTGTGGGCACCGCGCACCCTCATGATCCTCTACCACTTCTACTCCCCTCCCCCGGCCTCACAAACTGCCGGACGTCTGCTCCACGTGCTCACAGATTTGGCGAACATGCTAGCACTGCTCAACACCGGTATCAACTTCTTCCTCTACTGCTTCATCAGCAAGCGTTTCCGGAGCATGGCGGCCAATGTGCTGCGAGCCCTGGTCCACTGCCGGAAGCAGCCGCCACCATTCTACGCCAGCCACAACTTCTCCATCACAAGCAGTCCCTGGATCTCACCAGCCAACTCCCACTGCATCAAGATGTTGGTGTACCAGTATGACAAAAACGGGAAGCCCATCTGTATTTCCTCTTGAGTTCTTAGCCACAGGTTGCTCCCCCCACCCTCAGTCACTGGAGGGGGGGCGGATGTATTCAGGCTTGTCTCAGTGGCAACCAGCTTTGCCTGTATCTTTTGAGGCTTGAAAATGTCAACACACCTAGAGAGCAAACAGTTTTGCTACCTTTGAGCAAAGTAAGGTGGAAAAACAACCAGCAAGGCTTCTGATGTTCAATAAAGTATCCACAAAGCAGTGACCAGCATTGAATAGGTGTTGATTGTTTCCTTCATGCAAAAAAATAAATCTACTGTTAGTGACTGATGGCTGTAGACTGATAAAGAGATATCACCACCATCTACCACTCAGTATGAGCCACCATTTGTAACATATAAACTGACAAAACTATAAAATGAGTCCTCGGTGGAGCGTCAAAGTTATGGTGGGCTCTGCTGCACGGCGCTGCCAATGATGAAGAGCTTCGAACAGCTGTGTCTTTTGCTGCTGGGAGTCATTTCCAGAAGGCAAAGTTCCAGTAAGAGTCTGGGCACTAAACATCTCACCTCGAGGGGTGATTCACTCAGGCAGAGCCACTGACAGTGTGCCCACTGCCCCACGGTCCTCACGCTCTCTCTCAAGCAATGTAAAACAGCTCTGTCATTTCCAGTTTAATACACAGAAGAGTCTCAAAGGCATGTTAAGTAGGGCTTTCATAAAATGAACAGCCTTCTCTGACTTTCCCTTGCGTGTGCTGAGTTCATCCTAGCAGTGCAGGTCACCTCCATGTCGGCGCTCGCTATGGAAGACCGAGTCATCCCACGTCCAAGCTCACGGACTGTCGTAGGCTGACTAGGCGCTCTGCTTATTGTTGGTAAAATATTTATGTAATGGTAGATTTGACTGTTATTGTAGCTTTGCAAAAAAAAAAAATACAAGACAAAAAATATGACTTGGAGTTGGTGTGGTGCCAAGGTGTCATTTATGTAGTAATCACTTCTCCAGTATTAGAATGAGGAAATTTCTGCTATTAGTAGATAGTCCTCTTTAACTATTAATGGTCCTCGGTGACTTACTGTTAGCCATTAACCGGAAGAGTATAATGAATGTAGCTGAACATCTCTTTAACCCTTTATCTTTGTAGGAGACTGAGAAAGAGAGAGAGATAGAGAGGACAGAAAAAGCTGCTCCCTTCGGGTTTTTTTCCCTCTGTCCAAAGTTTTTTTTTTTTTTTTGGTCAATGATGCAGCAGTGAATTTGGTCTCAAGGCCAAGGTGACACAGCTCAGCTCTGCTCATTCTGCTGCTGGCCGATGGCACTTCTGTAACATTTTATACAAAAATATAGTCACGTACATCAACTCTGACTCAGTATTGCCTGGTAACAAACCATAAATGAGAACACACACACACACACACGAACACACCCTGTACTGTATTGCCCACAGTCGGAGCGCATTGAGATCAATGCACATCCATTCTGCAGACACCTTGGGGCATTAGAAGGGTTCATCTATCTGGTGAGAATGGAGCTGTGCCAAAGGGCAGATTTCTGCTAATACCTGCCTGGAAGGATGACACACATCAGGTCTTTCTTTCTGTAAGGCTTTAAATCTGATGAATGTGAGGTGTGTCTGTCATAGCTGATAAAGTCCTGCTCTCCAAACTCGTGTTTGACACTGTCTGAGACACTTCAGGGCGTGACTGCCTGCGTGTCATTTCTTCGCTTGCACTTTAGAAACCGTTAGAGCAAAAACTGACTGCTACCAATCTTAAAATACAGTGATTAAAAAGAAAAAAATACATTTGGCAGATCTCTATCTTTTCTTCTTTGTACTCTGATAATTGAGATAAATCAGACATTTGTTTAAACAGCCTGTTCTCATTCCCAACTCATTATATACAAATGTTTTGTCCAGACTCCTAGGTATCATGGTTTGCATATTTTTAACATGCAGGGGAGTCTGGTAGACTTCAATAGGCCCCTAAATGTCTGAAAAAGACACCAAGAGACAGCAGGCAAATGTGCTCTGCTGATGTTGTGACTTTTCTATGATGCAGAAGAAGCTTGTTGAAGCCCCAGGACAGGAATAAAAATTCCTGTTTGAGAGTTTGAGACCAGTCAGCAACCCCCTGGCAACCACTGGTCGCCAGGAAAAAATATGTATATCCTGACTTTTGCTGGAGATTGCTGGCTGTCTGTGAGATAGAATGCTAAACCCCATTCATACAGGCCTAGAAATGAGTCAGTGAGTTTGCATGGATGACGCTGACATGTCTACAAACACTGGCTAACTGCTGCTCTTCAAGCAGTTGTAAAACTGTTCTTGCGGCATCTTCCATGTAAACTACAGGCGACTGCAGCAACCTGCTAGTGACCAAAGCAATCACAAGGAAGTGTTTGGTGCAGCACCCTTTTGGCTATCAGTTTCACCTAGCAACAGCCAGCAACCACTCGTCAACCAGTCAGGGAATGCACAATTTTCCTTAGCAACCAGAGGTTGCCAGAAGGTCTCTAGGCATCACTGAAGCATTTTGGAAGTCAGGTGATTATGCCACCCACCACTCTATGGTTAATTTTTTAAATCTTATTTTACATTGCCCATAAAAAATTGCCCATAAAAAATTATAGATTGATAGAGTGCATTTACAATAAAATCAATCTGTGATTTTCTGTGGTGAGACAATAAAAGAGGGGTAAGAAGATATTTTCCCATCAAGTAAAATTTACCATTACTCTAAAAAGGATCTGATGGCAAATAGAATTATAAAGTTTGTTGTTTGATAGTGAAATAATCTATTCATTATAAAATACAACCTGCTAAAGTAATAACTTACACATTTCCGAATACAATATAGCAGTGTGTATAGTGTTAAAGTGAACAAATCCACCCATTCATAGTTGAACTAATACAAATATTAATTTGCAATTCTGCTGGTAACCCAGGTGGGACCAAACTGAGCTTCAGTGCCCATTCTGTTACATTTAAATGAACAGCAGGGCATAATTTTCCCAAGAATTGCTGATGCCACAGAATGTAAGACATACTGCACATACCAAATCAGATTTCTGAACTATCATAGGGATATGGAGAGTCTCTACAAGGATGTAGGTGATGAGGAAACGAGAGGTAATGAGTCTAGTCAAGCTCATTCATTAAGAAGTCCTCATTCCACCAGTGAAGTTGCTGTACTTGCAACTCACAGGGAGATAAAACTGTGGCCATTTCTTTTGTGTTGAAAAGAGTAGGGCTGCTTGAAAAACATTTTCTCCAAGTGCTGCAGTTGTACAGATTCCAGCTATGGGCTTATACAATAGAAGTCTTTCCAATTCTGTTGCCATCAAAGATTTCTTTTACCAGAGTAAACCCAATTTCCCAACTTCCTTCTCAGTACATTGCCTGTCCATTCTTGGTTTCAATTTCTTTTTTTCCACACAAATTGATTTTTTTTTTTTTTTTTAGAATTGCAAACAAACAGAAAACAAACAAATGAGTGAGTAGCGAGTTGCCATCTGCTCCTCACCTCCTTTACGCCTACTCATCCCTCTTTCCTTGCAAAAGGACTTGCTCAAAGTTAATTTCTCAGGTGTCCTCATTAATTGCTAACTGATTACCTTGGAGTCTTTTATACTTCGTGTGCAGCGTATCGCTCCATCTTTTGTCATCAGGAAATTTAGGGGCCTAGAGTTGAAGCTGGTGGATACTGAGCATTATTCGATGCCGCCAAAGTCACGCTCAGCAGGATGTCAGACTTGATCGAATGTAAATGCCGTGAAATATGTGCTTCGGTTCTAATCAGTGTTGCCTAATGGCCAACATGCGATCACTAGGAAAGTGCAATTTCAAAAAATTTGCCTCAGCATCAGTGTATAGAGCTCAACCCAGATCAGTGTTGCCATGACATTCATTTGGCGTGTTAACCCCATTCAGTGTTTCACCAATGTTAATGTGACATTTTATGCGAGAACCAGCGCCTCATTGTCATGGCCTCCAGGGAGAGAGGCAGACATGCTGTGAAACCAAAACCATGGATGTGGGGGGGAGGTGTCACATGCAGGTGTCCCATCTTCCCCCACGTGAGGCTGTTGGGAGAAGGTGTTGGTGTGTGAGTGTGGTCAGTGCCAAGAAATATTCCCTATTATGAGGGGGGAAAAAAAGTGCCCGGGATCTATATTTTCTGCAGCCAGATATTAAAAAGATAACCAAACATAAATCAATCAGAGGGGAAAATTGTATTTTCTCTCTCACACATCTTTCTCTGCTCCATTTCCTCTCTGTCTCTCTCTACCTGCTCAGTTCTACAGCATGTGTGTGTGTGTGTGTGTGTGTGTGTGTGTGTGTGTGTGTGTGTGCGCGTGTGTTTGCACAACTGTGTGTGCACAAATGTGTGTGTAAATAAAGTTTATATTAGACAGAAAGGAGCTTTAAAAGTGTTTGTGCCATAGGACCTGTAATGTATAAGATCGAATATGTATTTATACTCAGTCATTAAATGCAGCACAGTATTCTAATGATATATCAATGAATGTACTCATGATGCTTCTGGCTTTTTTGTTGGTATTTTTCTGATAGCGATTTTCTACACAATGACTTTTTTGAGCAGTCTTTTACCTCCCTCCATGGCAGTATTTCAAATCTGTGTTTTTTGATTGTACTGGAGTGATTATAGGCTTGCATAATCGACTTTTTTCCTCCTCTTAATGAATGTATTGACTGTATAAGGACTATGTATTACTGTGCTGTGAGAAAGTATGCAGAAAAGTATTGGCACATATTTTTGATTAAAGAAATAAAGAGCAGTATGTCTAAGTGTTGAGACACAGAGCTGATGGTGAAATGTGTCTTTTTTTGTCTACGAACAAAATCATAGTCAAATCATAATCAACACCAAGGATATTACTACATACATACTTCCATAACAGTAACAGAAAAGACATAGGTTAACCTCAGTAATGTCATATATGTAGCAGTCTTGAAAGATCAGGTGGATTTTTATTGACAAATGCACATTAGGTTTTTGTTTTTCTTTAAAGTAATTGCCTACTTTACCAATTTACAGCTGAAATCCAAAGGTGATCCATTGCTATCATTACTATTAAATTAAGATACTAAATTGAGATACTTGAAATAAATACAGTTCAGAAACTGTACTGATACAATACATGTCTTCTGGAGCAATATACTGTAGTTTTACATAACTAGTTTTACTGACCTTTTTAGTGATTTATGGGAACAAAATTTCTGAAAAGTTCTGCAATAATTTGTCTTTACTTCCAGTCTAAGTTACAGTAACCCAGAGACTTTTTAGTCATTTCAGCTGAACATGCAAAATCTAAAGTCTGAGCATTACTTGTATATATGCTGATGTCATTATTTGAAATTTTGGCCACTGAGTCACTAAGACCACTGTAAGAGAATACATATATAAGAATAAGGAAAGTATAATACTGTAGGTACCTTTTAAGTAAAGCTATTCTTTTGAGGTGAATGGCATAATATTCACTCATTGGCCACTTTATTAGGTACAGCTGTTCAACTGGTGTTGGTGCCAGGCGGGCTGCTCTGAGTATCAGAAACTGCTGATCTGCTGGGATATTCCTACACAGCCATCTCTAGGGTTTAAAGAAAATGGTATGAAAAAGTTAAAATATCGAGTAAGCAGCAGTTCTCTGGGTGAAAATGCCTTATTGATGTCAGAGGTCAGAGGAGAATGGCCAGAATGCTTTGAGCTGATAGAAAGGCAACAGTAACTCAAATAACCACTCATTACAACCGAGGTATGCAGAAGAGCATCTTTGAATGCACATGTCCAACCTTGAAGTAGATGACCTTCAGCAGCGGAATACCACACTGGGTACCACTCCTGTCAGCTAAGAACAGGAAACTATGGCTACAAAAAACAGCAATTGTGTGATGCTATCATGTCAATATGGACCAAAATCATTGAGGAATGTTTCCAGCACCTTGTTGAATCTATGCCATGAAGAATTAAGGCCGCTCTGAAGGCAAAAGTTGGTCCAACCCAGTACTGGGAAGGTGTCCCTAATAAAGTGGCTGGTGAGTCTATACAGTATGTAACAGAAAATAAGGAAGACATCATAAGTGGAGCTGTTCTTTAGAGGTGACTTGCATAATATATAGAAATGAACCATATCATGTAACCCTTTTCAGGAATGTTTCAGGTCATTATGGAGTTACTGACTTGTAAAACAGTGCTTCACATTTTCCCATTTCCATATGAAACACTTTGCACTGATTATTTTAGCCCATTTATCACTTACTGTTGCTGAAAAGCCAGCGTGCAGCACTGATTTTGGACAGCATTTCTCCCTTGTTTGTTAACAGTACATAAATCTAGAGATCCAAATCCAGCTGTGTAACATTGAAATGATGGGAACTACAACCTTAAAGCATCTTAAAAATATTGCAGAGCTGGGTAGACATTACTTTGATAGCTTGTTTTTACTCTTCTTCTTTTAAAGAAAATAGGGGGGGTGGTTCATCTTACACTGCACTAACAAACCGAGCTTTGTTGTTTCACAGCAGCAGCTCAACTGAAGCAGTCCAGGGGGTTGATCACAAGCACATACAGAGAGAGGAGGGATTCAGATGCACGCGTGTGTGTGTGTGTGTGTGTGTGTGTGTGATGGTGTGTGTGTGAGTGTGTGTGTACCCAATTAAAGTCTTTTGACAGCTGCCCTGAGTCATCCAACACTTTGTTCGTGTCAGCGTGAGTATAAGTGAGAAACGGAGCAGGAGAAGATGTTATTTTATCGGTCTATAATCACCTCTGACTGAAGACAAAGCAACACAATTGTGTCGTCTTTCAAACTCCCCCTGGTTACATCCGCAGGCAGCCAGCCAATCTCTGACTTGCTCATATTCACAGTCTACCAATCATCAATTCACAGAGCTCACGAAAAAAGCCAATTAGCACCTCTCTCATTAAAAAAATAATGCTCACATTTCACTTTCCCTGCATAACAGTCACATTACCAGTAACTGCACAAAAGGAACAGTGTGTCTCTTTCATGGAGACAACCTACAAGTGGTCTCTTTCAGTAAATCCACATTGGATTGAATTTTACGATCTGAGGTGCTTTTCATCTATACACTAAGATAAAGTAGGTCTTTCTGATAAATAAGCTGTCAGCCCTTAACCATGTGAAGCTTGTGCTTCACTGTGATGATGAGAGTCCCAGAAAAAGAAAGGGCAAAAATGAGAGAATAAGGAGGGAAAGATGGAAGGACAAGGAGAAAACACAGAGAGTGTGTGTATTCACATGCCAAGTCTAAGCAGGCTGTTGCTGCAGTAATAAAGATGGATGAGCCTGTCGGATGCTACTGTGATGGGGCTGCTGCTGATTGTGAGTGTGCGTGCTCACATGTGCATTCAACTGTATTCTTAGCATTAACAATAACAATTTTATTTAAAAAACTGATTAATATGAGGCTAATACACATCTGATGATAAATAATCATGCAGTTGTTATTTTTGTTCTTATCTGTATACGGTTACAGGCTCTCTCAGATTGCTATTACAAGTGCATAAAATCAGATATTGTAAACGTTATGAGCAACAGTCATTAGAAATGAAAGATTTATTGTCTCTATTATTTATTAGCACCTCAGGTTGGTGCATGCATTCTCATGTCAAAGAATTCAAATATCCAATCAGCCAATCACATGGCAGGGACCTAATACAGTTAGGCATGTAGACATGGTAAAGATGACCAGTTAAAGTTCAAACTGAGCATCAGAATGGGGACTAACAGTGGTTTAAGTGACTCTGAAGATGTCATCAAAGAAGCTGGTCTGAGTATTTCAGAAACTGCTGATCTACTGGAATTTTCCCACACAGCCATCTCTAGGGTTTACAGAGAATGGTCTGTAAAGAGAAAATATCCAGTGAGCAGCAGTTCTCTGGGGGAAAATGCCTTGTTGATGCCAGAGGTCCAAGAAGAATGGGCCAGACTGCTTCAAGCTGATAGGAAGGCAACAGTAACTCAAATAATCACTCATAGCAGCCAACAGTGTTGGGGTTGTTACTCAAAAAAAGTATTGTATTACACATTACTCGTTACTTTTATTAAAAGTAATGCAGTATGTTACTTAATTATGCACCGGAGAAGGTTATTCGTTACACTACTCGTTACATTACTTTCACGTTAGTCTGTAAAATGACCTGAAACGCATTGTTTCATAATTATCAGTTAGTAATATAAACCCGAGGCTACAGTCCCACCAACACAAATCCCTATCCTAATGAGGACAACATATGCAATATTTCTTTTTGTGTTTACGTATGAACACAAAACCGACAACAAAAAGCAAAGATGAAAACCAGCCCAAAGAGACGTTAAAGCGATCTCCACAGTGATTTTACTTTAGAAACATGAACAGGTAGAAACGGAGGCTGCAAGCCTGACTGCTTATCACTGCCTTTGTTACCTGCTGAAGATCAGGCTCTGGCTGCTGGGCTGGGCCTGGTGTTAAAGTTATTTCTGATGTTTCTATGTGTTTCTTTTTTTTTTTTTCACATCTAATATCTTTGCTTATGTTGGTAAATAGGCTGTAGTCCACAGGATTTACGAAAGGGTAATAGAATATGAAATGACCTGTTTTGCAAGTATCTTTATGATTCTGCGTTATTGTACCTACTCTGTGTTCTACATTATAATCAATCCAGCCCGTTTTGCCCACTTAAAATATAATTATAGAACTTTTATGTTATATTTGTTGTAATTTCTGCTGCCTTCTTGGCCAGATCGCTCTTTAAAAAGCTATTTTTAAAGTCAATGAGAGTTTTTACTTCAATAAATAAGTGATATATAAAAGTCACTTTGCCAAAAACTGATTGCAGCTTCTACCTTGTGGCAGGAATGTTCTTTCTGTCTCAAAATGACTTGATGTCATTCATGAGAGCTATATTTGAGATATGTTTGACAGATTATAGGCCAACAAGTCATGTACAATAGTTTTAATACCGGAAATCACTTTTTGGCATGACACCGGCATGCCAAATAGCTATAACATCACTATGAGTTTTTCACTAGCTTTGTGTTAGCATGTTGTCTGTGCAAATGTTTGCAAAAAATGGTGTTAGCCGTATGTCGTTGTTTCTGTCCATCACGCAGTTTGCAGTTTGCGGATTTACGTATCCGTATTGTTTGCGGATTTACCAATCCGCTCCTGTCCTTTTGTGCAATAAAAATGAAAGTGATGTCCATATTTCTACTCCTCAAAAACTATATGAACTGAAATCAGCTGACTATAGCAGACGTGCACAGGAAGAAAAACACAAGTTTGATGTTCTTTTCACCCTTTTTATCCGCTTGTCGTGCAGATAACTGAGGCACCTTTGTAACGCAAGTAACAACACAACTGTAACTGTGATTAAACTAACTGCTGGCAGCTAAGAACAGGAAACTGGGGCTACAATTCACACAGGCTCACCAAAATTGGACAACAGAAGATTGCTAAATACGTTGCCTGGTCTGATGAGTCTCAATATCTGCTGTGACATTTGGATGTCAGAGTCAGAATTTGGTTTAAACAATATGAAAGCATGGATACATCCTGCTTTGTGCTAACAGTTCAGGCCCCTTAGTACCAACTGATCCTCACTTTAAACATCACAGCCTACCTGAGTATTGTTGCTGACCATGTCCATCCCTTTATGACCACAGTGTACCCATCTTCTAATGGCTACATCCACAGCGTTCAAATCATCTCAAACTAGTTTCTTGAACATGACAGTGAGTTCACTGTACTCAAATGGCCTCCACAGTGACCAGATCTCAATCCAACAGAGCACCTTTGGGATGTGGTGGAATGAGAGATTCTCATCACGGTTGTACAGCCGACAAATCTGCAGCAAATGTGTGATGCTATCATGTCAATATGGATCAAAATCTCTGAAGAATGTTTCTAGCACCTTGTTGAATCTGTACCATGAAGAATTAAAGCAGCTCTGAAGGCAAAAGGTGGTCAAACCTGCTACTATCAAGGTGTACCTAATGAAGTGTATATTATGTTTGTCTATACGTCCAAAACAGGGATTTGACATCATCCACAAAACATAAAAGACTGATTTTTACATTAGAACAGTTTACATGGTTATTTCTAACCATGTAAATCACACATATATTGAAGATTCATTCAAACTTTCAGCTTGAGTGAAGACAAATTGAGAAAAATTAAATCAAACCCTGGCACATTATTTTATCCAATTTTCTGTCTCTCTGTCATTCAAATTCACATAATACTGTGAAAATGTTCATACAATTTCTTCTCATCTCAAGCAGCAAATCCTTTTAATCAGGGGCTGTCAAACTTCAAATTTTATCATTTACAGTTTAAAGGCTGATTTCCACTTAGCTGCTTCAGTGTCAGCTGGCTTTGTGCATGTCTCACTGGGACATGTGAACAGAGCAGAGCCATTGCTAATGTTATTAGTCAACACGTGGCCTTTCTACAAGGAAAAGTCCAGGTGTTTGCTTTAAAGAAACATTTCAGTGGTTTTTAACCCTGTAACACCAAGTGTATCATATTTGATTCTGTCACAATCGGCTGTTTTGCTGGCAGGAGTTGGACCCAAGTGCAGGACTCAGAACACGGAGAGTAAAATAAAGGGAGGCTTTATTAACTCAAAACAAAGTAACAAGTTACAC
>VUQS01069312.1:0-11975 GCA_015108495.1 Heterochromis multidens
ACCCCATAGAAAATCTTTGGAGGGAGTTGAAAGTCCGTGTTGCCCAGCGACAGCCCCAAAACATCACTGCTCTAGAGGAGATCTGCATGGAGGAATGGGCCAAAATACCAGCAACAGTGTGTGAAAACCTTGTGAAGACTTACAGAAAACGTTTGACCTCTGTCATTGCCAACAAAGGGTATATAACAAAGTATTGAGATGAACTTTTGTTATTGACCAAATACTTATTTTCCACCATAATTTGCAAATAAATTCTTTAAAAATCAGACAATGTGATTTTCTGGATTTTTTTTTTCTCATTTTGTCTCTCATAGTTGAGGTATACCTATGATGAAAATTACAGGCCTCTCTCATCTTTTTAAGTGGGAGAACTTGCACAATTGGTGGCTGACTAAATACTTTTTTGCCCCACTGTATCCGTGTGCCTGGAAATTCTCAAATTCTCACTTGGAGACTGTCATTGGAAAAAATTTGAACCAAGGTTTGGATGTTGGGGGGAAAAAACATTTGCATTCAGTGATTGGATTTATCCCCAGGAAATATAATAGTTTGTGGCTATTTAAGGTCATTCACACACATGCAGAAATGCAGATACTTCAAACAGGTTTCTAAAATAAACATATGTATTCCTTCCTCTACAGGTAAATGGCAAATCCTACAATCAGGCCAGACTGCAGCTTGGAAAAATGGGATCTTTGCATCCAGCTAACCGCCTTGCAGCCTACATCACAGGGAGACTACATGCTTCAGTTGATATTACTCATAAAAATTCTCAAAAACCAGACTCTACACACAAAGCCAACACTCCTAGATCTGGTACTGTAAAAGCTGTAAGCTCACTAGGCCCTCCAATTATCGCTGCACGGAAAACTACTGGTCTGAAGACACCAGCACAACCACCAGGTAAGGTTGCCTCTCTGTTGCTAGACTACAGCAGAGGCACTTAGTTTTATACATACCTGAACTGCAATTATTCAAGACTACTACCTCCTACATGTGCTGCTTATGAATCTTGTTCACTCCTGTTCTTTCTTCCCTTTCATTGGCTTCCAAGTGAAATTCAGAACTCATTTTAAAATGTTATTAATCCCTAAATGGCCTAGATCCTGCTTCTGCAGCAGATCTAGAGGTGACCGTGCTTTTGAGGTTGTAGCACCTAAATTTTGAAACAAGCTTCCTTAGTCCATCAGGTCAGCTGATCAGGTCAGTTTGGTTTGCCTTTTGACTGCTGAAAACTCATTTTTAGCTTTTCCTTAGTCATTTGCCCATTATTTTTGCTGTAGTCCACACCAAATGCTTCTGTGGAAGTGTGTGTGTGTGTGTGTGTGTGTGTGTGTGTGTGTGTGTGTGTGTGTAAACAAATGTTAGAAATATGTAGACTTTGTAAAATGTGTTTTGATTCAAACTGTGAAGCAATTTGTAACTGCGTGCTTAAGTTACTTATTATCATTATTAATGTCTTAAAGCAGTATGTAATGTTTTGTAAATGTGTTTTTTTTCGCGTGTTATACCTAAACAAAATCTGAAATTGTTTTTAGTAAAGTCATGTGAAAAAAGTACACCCACTTTCAGTTCTAAGATTCAATACATCATTTTCTGTATGACTTTATCAGTCTCTCACATTGCTGTGGAGGAATTTTGGCCAACTCTTCTTTACAACACTGCTTCAGTTTATTGAGATTTGCGGGCATTTGTTTATCCACAGCTCTCTTAAGGTCCCACCACAGCATTTCAGTCAGGTTGAGGTCTGGACTTTGACTGGGTCATTGCAACACTTTGATTCTTTTCCTTTTCAGCCATTCTGTGTTTGTGATCATTGTCCTGTTACATGACCCAATTTAAGCCAAGTTTTACCTATCAGACAGATGGCCTCATATTTAACTCTAGAATGCTTTCGTATACAGAGGAGTTCATGATCAACTCAATGACTGCAAGGTGCTCAGGTCCTGTGGCTGCAAAACAAACCCAAGTCATCACCCCTCCACCACCGTGCTTGGCATTTGGTGTGAGGTGTTTGTGCTGATATGCTGTGTTTGGTTTTGGCCAAATTTGGGACTGTGCTTTATGACCAAACATATCTACTTTGGTCTTGTCTGTCCAAAGGACATTTGTGGTTTGCTCAGATGCAACTTTGCAAACCTAAGCCATGCTGCCATATTCTTTTTAGAGAGAAGAGGCTTTCTCCTGGCAACCTTCCCAAACAAGTCATACTTGTTCAGTCTTTTTCTCACTGTACTGTCATAACCTTCTTGGGTTTTTTGCATGGTCTGACCATGGGGCAAATTTGCTGGGACATCCAGTCCTGGGAAGATTGGCAGCTTTCTTGAATGTTTTGCACTGTAGAATGGTGGAGTTCAAATTGTTTGGACTTATAACCCTTCACAGACTGATTTGCAGCAAACAATTGCTTCTCTAAGATCATTCTCCCCCCAAAGGGAGTGAGTATGTAATCGGTTCCGTTTGTTTGTCAGATTGTTTGCAGTCTAGCGTCCACAGTTTTCAAGATATAATTTTCAGATTTTGTGTGATGGTAGATACCAATAACAGCCCAAGCTGATTTAATTTTGGTGAAAATCGGGTCGAGGTCAAGGTCACACCAAATGTGAAAATCAATAAAAACTCTATTATATTATATATTTAGGGATCGTCTTCAAACTTCACAAAAATATATTAGGCCTTGGGGCACTAGGTTGGCTAAGCATTTGACCTTGACCTTCATTGTTAGCGCCCAAGGTCAAAGTTGACCTTGAAAAAAATTTCAAGAAACCATATTGAGTATAATATATCATATGAAAGGGCATGGAGAGAGCTGTACAACGCACTTCGTATTTTTTCAGTACAACGCCCTACAACGTCACAATGATGCCGCTGAAGTTAGCGTGTTTAATAAAAACAGGCTGATGTCAGCATGTTGCAATAAAAATGTCATAAAACATCAAAGTTTTAGTATAGCCCTTGCCCTTGAGGGGAGTTGCGCTCTCTGAGTGCTCTTGTTGCTGATGTTGTGCCTCCTTGGCAGTGTGTTAACACACACCTGAATGCTCTAGACCTGCAAACTACCAAAACCTCTGGTTTTATAGAGCTGCTCGCACTTGCTGATGATCAGTTAATCAAGTGCATTTGATTATCAGCATCTTACTGCTCCTCTTAATTCCTGTGGAAGCAGTAAAAGAATAATTGAGCCTGATTTAGGCTTCTGCGGTGAATCTTTGTAGAGCCTACGATGAAACCATTTATACTTATGCTGGTGCATTATGTGTTAATTAGTAGTTGTGTCCTGATGTTTCATATGCGGTGCCAATAGAAACAAATAAAATGCTGGGACTTTCTTCACTCCTGGGTCTCCGCTCTTTGTTGTGACCAGTTTTTTTTTTCATAGGCAATCATATTTTTCTTTCTAGTTTTCCACTTCTTTGTACATTCCCTCACGTCCATTCCAATAGTTTCAGCAATCTCCCTCCATGAATTTGCTGACATTTGTGCATTCTTCTATTATTCCTATGATTATTATTCCTTATATTGTGGCGATGATTGTTATTCTCTCACTGATAAATTAAAAAACTGGCAAAAAAGTACGGGAGGAATTGAGGATACTGAAAAGGCTGATCACACTACTTGTGGGCTGCTTTGAGGCGATGTGTAGTTACATTTCTAAGGAGTTGTACGTCAGGTTACACTCCAGGTTACGTCGTAGGGTTTCAGAGGAGTTGGCAGTTATATTGTACGTACGACGTAGAATTCCCACGGAAGCATAAAGACCTCATTTTAAGACCTTGTAAGGACCAGATGATTTCCTAAAGCCTTAGAATTGAAGGAGGGTGTACTCTCTTTTTCACCTTTCTGTACGTCAGTTACTGATCTAAATACAGAATGAAGATTCCTCAGGATTTCACTTTAAATAGTGACGTCCAGTTAATCAAATAAAAATGTATCAATAAAAAAAGGTTATATTGAAATAAGGTAATTCTTTATCATCTCATCATCCTGTCCTACATTTGTCTTTCTTCAGCTCCCTTATTCCAGCCATATCTTCAGAGAAAGGGCTCTATCTCCTTTGTGCAACAGTCACAGAAATCCTCCATCAGCAGCCCTGTCCAATCACTTGCCTCAAGCCAGCGCAACTCAGACAGTTCCTTCCAGAGCAGCTCCTCACCCTTGCCTGTCTCCCTCACTGTCTCACAATCACTGAAAAGCCCCAGCTTTTTGAGACAGAGTGGAACCTGTTCATTCAGGATCTGCCCTCCGACCAACCAGGGCACTGAAGGACAGAAGCTACCTGGTGTTACCCTGCCTGGAGGCTTTACCCTCATTCAGCTCCCAATGCCCGAAGGTGATGGAGCAGCACAACAGTCAGGACATCTAAACGCTACCGTGAATGCAGTCAAGAGCCCATCAAGCAGCAAACTAGTAGAGCCCGGCTCCTCCCCTGAGCTGGTTTGTGATGAGAAGATGCCATCAGATGAGAGTGATGAGGCCAGCAAGCAAGCAACAAAGCAGACAGAATCAAACCTGGATATTGCCTCAGAAGACACAAGCTCCTACTCATCAGACTGTGAAGGAGAGGGGGACGAAGATGTAAGTTTAAGGATTACGATTTACTTATTTTTGATTTTGTTTGAGTATTTGGTGATTTATTTTAAATGGTAGAAGGTCCTGTATGTAAAGAAAAAATATAGAGTATGAAGAAAAAGAATATAAAGAAAAATAATTATGTATGTATGCATTCAATTATAGTTCATAGGAAGAAAATCAGTAGAATCAGGTCAGAGTTTAAAAAAATGTCAAATTGAAATTGGTTGTAGAAATTCTGATTGGTTCATCTCTAACTGTAATCATAAAAAAATGTGAATTACTTTACAATATGAAAAAGTAGTGTACCCAATCCTGGCATTGTTTTAGCCTTAAAAACGCTCATTCTGAATGATGATGTCTCCAGGATGAAACGGTGGATGTTGAGACTGTAGAAGAGGTAAAACAACAAATGGCCATTGCTAAAATGAAGAAAGCTGTTTCCAAGGCATCACTGGAATCACGGTAATAAAAATGAACATATGGATATTTTCTCCTATTGAATGAGAAACATGAAATTCTTATTTGACCCTCAAAGCTTAAATTTGTTGTCTTTATTTAGAGATTCCAGTGAAGATTTGGGATCATTTTTGGAATTCGACTCTCAGGTATGGCTTTTTTTTTTCTTTTTCTTTTTTTAATGTGCAGCAGCCATAAGACAACCATCCAGCTTAGACTGCCATATTTAATTGCCCCCACTTGAAATAGTTGGAATGCCTAATTGGTTGTATCATAAGACAGTATGTACAGTGTGTTTTGAGTTTTCACTGCATCTCCTCCAGGATCCTTTTAGACACGGTGAGTCGAAGGACAAAAAGAGGCGCGAGAACCACACAGTGCTAGAAAGGCTGAGACGATCCGAACAGCGAAGCCTCTTCGACAAACTCCAGACTGTCCTACGGAGTGACCCGAGAGCCCCCAGACTCCGCCTCCTGTCACTGGTCGGTTCTACATGCTGCAGTTTGCCCTTCTTTTTATTTAGTTGAGAGAGAAACTGCAAGAAAACTACTGTGAAAATGTAATTCCACAAAAGACTGTGTGGGATTCTGTACTGTGCACTTTGTCATATTTGAGAAATACTTTTATCAGAATTACAAGATCATGTTCTCATTAAGTATCCAAATGAAAATATTAGTGACCAAACCAAGACACCACAGAGTTAGAAAGTCAGCGCAAATACTACCACAGAAAGCAGACTACATACTTAAAATTCCATAAAGACTTTACAGTAAATATGGCAAAATAAGAGGGACTTAATTTAAAATTTTAGGGAAACATTACTTAGGCTTTGTCCTTAATCTTATGCCAGAAAAATAAGAAAAGACTGTCATCACATTCAGAATCAGAAGTTGCTACATCCTGATTGACTGAAAGAAATGCATGACATCCTCCTTTTCTTTTTTTTTTTTTTTTTTTTCCTTAATGACACCCACACACTCAAAATAAGGTGACAGAGCACAAACTGAAACAAATAAACAATAGAGCAAATTCCTGATCTGAGATGTCCAAAACTTTAGCAGAAAAACAGGACGTTTGCAGAGGAAGTTTTTGGTGCCATTAAATAATTCAGTTTTGTGGATCAAATTGTTATAAATGTACAGCAAGTTTACTAGTTAAATTTTTAAATGATGCAAACATTTTAAAAAAATCAGTGTAACAGTGCAGTCTTCTCAGTTTTATTTAGCAGCCTGTACTCAGCAAAAAAACCAAAAAAAGTTTGCTTCACTTTTAGTCTGTACCCAAACTTTTTTAAGAGTTGAGAAAACTTTCAAACTTTTCCAAATAGTTGAAGATAATAATTCAAAGGTGATTTATGTGTGGTGTTTTTGCAAGTCACAAATTGCCCGTTTAGTATTCATCTTTGATCTCACTGTCAACACTCTTGTTTTTGCTGTTTTGACCTTTTTAGGCCCTAAAAGAAATTCAGAACCTGGTTAAGACCTCCAAACACCTAGAAGAAACAAAGGAGATGCTGACGCAGGTTCAGTCTGGTTATGTAGAGAAGCTCTCTCAGTTGTCTGGTATGTACACTTTGTATTAATACACATTTTTTTTCCCTGCATTGGTTTATGTACTGTTTAAATGCACCGAGTGTGCATAGATAATAACTTGAAGCTTGTTATCCAGCACTCCTGTAAAACCTCCTGCGCCTGTGTCGGTATAAAGCCTTGTTTGCCAGCAGATCTACTTTCATGAATGGTCACTAATAATGAGCCAGTGAGTGACAGCTGTAGCTACGGCTAACACCAAATTCTAAATTCTGACCAAAACATTTAAGAAAGCAACTAAGATTTCAAATAAGAGACATGTAATGTGTGCATACACTATATGTCACTTCCTGTACTGAAGCTTTTTCTTTTTTCAAATGTCATCATTTTTAGGGAGGTCTCAGAATCTGATCAGGCACAAGCTAAAGGAGATCTGCGAGAGACATAAAAGGAAAGAGAAGACAATGAAATGGACGCCTTTCTTTTCCCAGCTACTACAGTCCAGAGCTGCTCTTCTACAAGCCACTGCTCCCCAGCCTAATCCCACGCCCTCACTACTGCTACAGCCTGACCTCGAGGCTCCATCTCAGGCTAACGTACCCACAACTGTAGCCCAAAACAGTTTACAAAAGATGCTATCCCTGCTTCAGCCTCTCCCACCAAAAGCTTCAACTGAATCCTGTGTAAAGGCACCCATGTCTACACCCACACCAAAACTTCTGCCTCTGGTGGTGCCCTCTCTAGCCCAGGTTGCGGTCGCTGCACCCCAGTCACAGGTGGAGATTGAGCTAGGTGAACATGTGGCCTCAGTCCAAAATAGCCAATCTCCATCAAAGTTAGAAGTCAAACCGAAAGTTTCTGGAGAGCCAGACCAGGTTACTGGTTCCCAAATTCCCAATTCCCAAACAGATCAGCAGCCTCAAGACCCATCCATTAAAGCTGCACCTCAGGTCCCTGCACCCCAAGAAGGAGCCTCACCTGTATCCCCAGCACCTAACTATGCCAACACCAAAGTTCACACTCCTCAGGCTCTGGCTCTTCCTCTTATTCGCTCAAAGACTGGCAGACTCATACTTCCCTCATGTCTGAAGCCAAGTAAGCTCTTAGATCAGTTAAAACACCACATTTTAATTATCTTCCATTTAAATTTGTTAGTATAATATTATTGCATATGTTTTTTGTTTTTTTTTTATCTTCCAGTTGGTCAAGGCTTCTACACACTCATGGTCATGAAACCCAGTCAGAAGGAAGAGGAGGTTGATGTTAGCTCTTCAGCTAATATGCAACCATCTGATGTGGACTCGGAGAATAAATCAGACACTAACATATCTGCATCTGACCCAGCTTTGGATTCGGAAACCAGACAAAACGTGGAGAACAAAACTGCATCTTCAGGTTCAGATCCAAATGGTTCCGGTGTAGGTTACCCCCTGGCTGAGCTTGCCATCCTTAACAAATCAATTTTTGTGCCTTCAGTGGATCTGAATGCTACAGAAAACGACAGTGAGGGGGGCACACTTGCAGGTTTGAACACAACTCTGCCAGCTGCTCGCTTGAGTTTTAATCGTGTGCATTCTGTCGAGTCCGAGTCTGACCCTAGCCTTCCAGCAGTCCGCCGAAGCAGGGGCAGGCCTCGAAAGAACCCTGCAAGTACCCCTGTAGGTGAAAATGAAAAGTGTAGTGTGATAGAAGAGACCAGTAAATGTGTCAGTGAAGGTGAAATATCTGTGCTGCTCAAAGAGAAACAACGATTTAAAAGTACTTTGGAAGAGACCAAGATGAAAGCAGAGGACCCTGCAGGCAAGGCCAGTAAAGTAGCAGATAAACCTGTGCCAGTCAAACGACCCAGAGGAAGGCCTCCGAAAAGAAGGTCAGCGCCAGTTAAGCGTCCAGCAAGTAGTCCCCTTAGATCCAGTTCTGCCAGACTTAAATGCAGTTTTCAAAGTCCTGCTGCTAAGGCAAAGGAAAGCCCTACTACAACAAAAATGCTTAGAGATATTAAGACATCAAGGCCTTTAACGCGCGGGGCTTTAGGAAAGGACTTCCCCAGTGCAAAGAAACGGTCCTGGATAGATGTAGAAAAAGAACTGGAACCTGACCTAGAATTAGCGTAGTTATTCTTAACTTCCTGTCACTACAAAAACTAATGTATACTCTGTGAGTCTCACACTGAAATCTCACTCATAAATAAATATTTTTTCACACATGAACTCGGCACGTTTGAGAGAATCGTGTTGGAGCATTGTCCGAAGTTGTCCCTTCTCACACGTACAACGCGACAGGAGACGCTTTGCTTCAGACACGTTCTTATCTTTTGAAATGGTCTGTTAGGTTTAAGTGAAGGCGCCGCGTGGGTAGAGCATGCAGGTAAGGACACGACACCCACCTGTCTGCTGTGAATTCACCTCTGCGCTATTCTTACATGGGCACAGTCGGATATCACTTTCTTTGTTCCGGCAATCTGCATGTTAAAGACTCCTGTTTTGAAAAGGCTTCTTTACATGTGTGAAAACGATTTAAGGACGCAGCAGCTTTTTCTAGCATCATCTTCACAGTCTTACTTGGAAGTTTCTCTGCTTTCTGCTGATAGTGGTTACTTGAGTCACGTAGGTCACTGAAAGCTTCACCAAATGTGCCTGTCTGAAAAGCCAAAGGAATCAGGGCCACGGATAATGAGTGCTGCTCTTTTTCTGAACTCAGTGGACTTCTTTCATAATATAGAAAGAGGCTGTTTTTTTGGGATAAACAATTATGAAATGGCATTGAGACCTGCTGAATGTATTAATGCAATGAAATGAGTCAGTTTTGATATCAATGTTTTCCAGAAATGAATTATCTTCAAATATTGCCAACGTTCATGTGGAGTATTGAGATGTATTTGAATTATGTTTAACTTTGAGTCATTCTTCACTGAACTCTCTTATGCAAAAGAAAACTATAGAGATTCAACATGTTACACCTTACAATGTAAGCTAAGTATCTGTTCCCAGCTGGGTGATACACACGTCTTAACAGATGTCATTTTTCAGTGGATTCTAGCTAATGTGTACTCTGTTTTGGAATTCATGGTTGTGTTACTAACTCGGTAAAAATCATCAGTAGTTGCACTTTACTTTTTTTTTTTGGTAGACATCACCCATGTTGTCTCCTGTTTGCTTTAACCTGTAACGTAACATATTCATCAGCATTATAAAGTCATCTTTGAATAATATTAGTACACATATAAACCTGATCTTTTGAAAGTGATGTGAGACAAGTGGCTGTAGTAAACATGTACCTATGTAAATAGATTCTGTGAATATTGTACTTTTTTAATTGCAAAACAATTTGTTTGTGGACGATTTTGAAACACTGGTTATCTTGCTTCAGTCGAGTGAATTAAACACATTTATTATCCCATCCTTCAGTTACTCAAAATACCCCCGTTTTGCTTTGTTTGATGTTTTCGAGCCAGAATGTAGCTGATTTCATGTAAATGGAGACGTAACAGCATTTCTTCTTGGAAATAAAACCCTTTTTTTCCCCCCCTGCGTGCCTTGTTTTCAAACATCTTTCACAATTTAAGTTTTTACGCATTTTGAACTAATCCTGTCTTCAGTAAATTCTGTCCGACTATGACAACAAACCGGTTACTCAGTTATTACCTTCGCCATGGAGGTTATGTTTTTGGTAGCGTTTGTGTGTCATTCTTTCTGTCTGTAAACACAATAGCTGGAAAAGTTTTGAATGAATTCTGATAAAGCTTTGTAGGGGTGTAGGGTGGAGTCATGTTAACAATCCATTTAATTTTGTCTTACATCCACTAATAAATCAAGGTTGACTTGATTTATTAGTCAAAAGTTGACAAAAAGCCTTCTAACTTAGAAACTATGATTCTTACAAGTGTGGTGTGTACTGTCAGCATATAGAAAATACTGTATAAAGATTTAAAATGTGTCACATTTGACCTCTGACCTCTTCTTCAAGGTCAAACTTTCATAAAAATGTTTTATCTTTAAAACTATTCATAAAATTCGACCGCTTTTGTAGTGGACACATTTAGGAAATGATACCGGTATATGGGAATTCTAAAGATCATACCACATTTGACCTTTGACCTCACTTTTACATTTCACATGTGCTTTTCTTGCAGGTTGACCTCAAAATGTGTTCTATCTTTAAAGTATTGTCAAAAGAGAGAGAATGAGCTGCCTAGTTAGTTAGAAATGTACTGTAGTATAATATTATACAATAAGCTCAAGTTACAGTAATCATGTTGTTACTTACAAATCAATATCTATTATCCATGACCTCCTCCTACATAATGTTTGTGTAATCAAAGTAAACATCAGTCATGCTGCCCTTATCTGATTTTTACTGCACTACAAACTTCTTAAAGTTTGTTTAAAAAGAACAAAGAAAACAAGATGAATATATACAAAATATAAAACTATTCCCTTAAAAGTAAATACTGCCCAGAGAGTGAGCTGCCTTTGCAGAGCTTTGCGCTCTCTGAGAGTTTTTTGTTTCTATAAGTTTTTGGACAATGACACTTTTTTTTTTTGTAGTTTTGCTTCTGTACACCAACACAGTGGATTTTAAATCAAACAAGATGTGATTGAAGTGCAGACTTACAGCTTAGATTCAAGGGGTTTAACAAAGTATTGCTTTAACTGTTTATGAATACATTTTCAGAGGCTCAAAATGAATTGGACAAACTGACATCATTTTAAATGTAAAAATTGTTTTTAATACTTGGGTGAAAACCATTTACAGTCAATGACCACCTGATGGGTTGCTTTTGCAGTGGGCTTTGGGTCACTATCCATTTTCGCTGTGAAGTGCTGTCCAATCAGTTTTGCAGCATTTGGCTGAATCTGAGCAGAGAGTATAGCCCTGTACACTTCACAATTCATCCTGCTTCTTCTCTCAGCAGTCACATCAATAACCACCAGTGACTTGGTTCCACTGGCAGCCATACATACCCATGCCATAATATCATCTCTACCAGATCTATCTTTGATGTGGTATGTTTCAGATCATAAACTGTTCCTCTCCTCTCTTGATGCATGCTCAATAATCCAGGTAAAAGAATCCCAAAAAGCTGAATCTGTTCATCTGGACGTAGCGTTTTTTAGTGGGAGAAATGTTTCGTCACCTCTGGTGACTTCTTCAGTCTCAGCTGACTGCAGGCTTCCCCAACCTTATAAACAGTACATTTGCATAATGACCGAAACCAGCACCACTGACTAACAAAGGGCCATGGGGTCAGTTTCATGTCAGTTTCAGGCCAGGACTCTGCAGTCTATTTACACCTACAGGCCAGTGGCCACTCTTTCAGTGATGAGGACGTACACATCCTGGACAAGGAGGAACGCTGGTTTGAACGGGGAGTCAAGGAGGCCATTTACGTGAAAAGGGAAAGACCATCTCTGAACC
>VUQS01069315.1:0-10785 GCA_015108495.1 Heterochromis multidens
GTGAGTTTTGGTGGGCGGCCCCCTCTTGGCAGGTTTGTTGTGGTATCATGTTCTTTCCGTTTGGAGATGATGGATTTGATGGTGCTCTGGAGGATCTTCAACGACTTGGATAGTTTTTTATAACCCAACCCTGACTTGTACTTCTCAACAACTTTGTCCCTGACTTGTTTGGAGAGCTCCTTGGTCTTCATGGTGTGATGCCTCTTGCTTAGTGGTGTTGCAAACTCTGGGGCCTTTCAGCAAAGGTCTGTTTATACTGACAGGTCATGTGACACTTTGATTGCACACAGGTGGACTTCATTTCACTATTTGTGTGTTTTGACAGAAATTAGTTGCACCAGGACTTTTTAGGGGCTTCATGGCAAAGGGGCTGAATGCTTATGCACATGCCAATCTTCAGATTTTAATTTATTAAAAATTCATTTTTCTATATTTTTTTTCTCATTTCACTTCACCAACACAGCCTAGTTTGTGCAGATCCATCACATGAAATGTCATTGCGAAACATGTTGATTCCAGGTTGTGAGGCAAGAAAACCTGACGAATGCCAAGGGGGATGAATACTTTCGCAAGGCACTGTAAATATTCAAAAGAGAAAAAATGCTGGTCTTTCAAAATGAACTGCTCATTGGTTTCCATTTTAGAAATTTGAGTTTTTTTAATTGTTTAACTGCATACAGTATGTGTCAAAAAAACTAAACACTTGCATTGTATGTATAAATTACATTTTTTAAAGAAAACATTTTCTTAAATCCAAAAAGAAAGAAATAATCACAGTACAGTAATGTAAAATAAAATAAACTAAGGCATAAAATAAAATAGTCTTTACTCTGTCTTCTTGGAAGGCTTTCTTACATTAGTAGGAGGCAAAAAGAGTTCTTACAGTATTGTGTCTCCTGGATGAGGTAGATTTGGTGTGTGTTCATGTCTGTGTTTTTGCGCATGTGTGTCTGGTCTGTGTGTTTAAGTGTGCTAGTGAATGAGTCTGAAGCTTGCCCTGTGCTTTGATGCAAAATTTTGTGCTGCTGAAAACAGTTGTTCCAATTATGTATGTTAATAATGTTAATAATAACAATTCAGTGTCCAACCTAACAGCTCCAGGTCAGTGGCTCGGGGTTTTACTGGCCCATGTACATTTTTATTGGCCTGTGGGGGAAAAAAACTTTTATTTTTACATTTTTAAATATTAATACAATTTTATTAATATACTATTTTATATTATTTCACTTTAAATCTAAAAAATAATGTTACGAAAGCCTTGAAATAAATATGGTCTAGTACACCCCATGCCCTCCTTTAGACTCACCCCTGCTTGTTGCAGGTATTGCTACAACAGAAAGTAGGAGGGCTGCCGGCAGCCTTCAGCAAGCTGCATGATTTAAACATCATATCAGACTAAGTTAACAGTCCCTCTGCATGTTTTACTGTAACTTCTGTAGCTTTACTGTAGATTTTCACTGTGTAAAATAAACGGCAGTATATGGGAGCAGCTAAAAAGTTCTCTTTTCTTCACATTGGAGCTTGTTGAACAGGTGGTTTGATGAAGGACTCCTGCCAGTTTTTCCCAGTAAAGCTTTTAATGGTGGTCACAGGAACAGGCGCTGTTGTTTTGAAGGCTAGAAAATACGTTTTCTTTCACTCCGTCTGAGCTCACTGTCTTGGTAATGGCTCTGCCTCTCTTTAATAATCGGGTTGTTCGAGTTACTCTGTGAATCGTTGCAGCTCTAGTGGCCAAAGCTAGAAAACGTATATTTTACCACCAAAACAAAGGACTTATTAACTTCTGCCATGATTGGTTAGTTAGTTTGTGGTGTGATCTTTGCCTTTTAATGTATTTGTCCAGGTACAAAATGATGCATCAAAAAAACAAATGCACACAAAGTGACCAGCAGCTCGTTTTCTGTGAGGTAAAAATTGCTGTTTTTGTCAGCAGAGTCAACTGGAGCATTTCCTTCCATCAAAAGAATTTGAACTTTTCCTTTTGTTGTCACACATGCAATTTAAACATTAAGTTAACATATCCCTTCAAACTAAGAGTTATTACTTATTGGTGGGACTGCACTGTTTTCCCTTCTGGAGGAGAACTTTGAGCAGTGACACTGGCACAGCTTTACCCATAAAGTTTTATGTTTTATCATCAAACTATATCAAAGGTATCTTCTGTTTCTCTATGTACCGCTCAGCCCTGCTAACATTCACTGGCCCTGAGAGTTAGTGTGCAAACGACCCAAATAATCTGCATTTTGCTGTATTTCAGTTTGTTATGAAACTGAATTGTTATGGGTTTGTGCCATGTTGCGTGTGATTTGACATTGCCTCACCATGTAGGGCCAGTCTTCAAATAACTTGATTAGTTCAGATGTTCTTAGAGAGATTCCTGACAGTGGCTCTCTGTGTACATTCAGGAGGAGATAGCCAAAGGAAAGGATGCAGAAGATAAAGAAAGTGGACTTCCTTTCCCTCACTGGATCTGCCAGCCATATGTCAGACCAGTGTAAGTCCCAATGCATCTCTGCTGTACTGATGAGCGATGTTTGCCCGAAGCAGTAAAAGGAAGGTTATGCACATCTTCTGATTGAAGGAAACATTTCTCAAAAGATTTCTCACTGTTGAATGATGATGCCTTACAGGCCAAAGGAGATGGTTGCTAACGGTAACAGCCAGGGGTCACGGGTGAAGAAGACAGTGTGTCAGAAGAGGGCGCTGGAGGACTGTGATGGAACAGCCGACACACTCTCCAAAAACAAGCAGAAGAAGAGATCCCGCAACCCCAACAAGAACTTCTGTCCCGAGCAGAAACGTGAGTTCAAGCTATCGACTTAAATTGTCAAGTTCCCCATTCAAAATGTGAGTCACTGGACCCAAAACCTGATGGAATATGCCTCTTATTTCTTCCTGCAGCTAAGTACATCAAATGTGAACAATGTGGCAACCCAAAGGTAAGCAGAATTAAAACATTGTCCTTCATGACTGGACACAGATTAGAAGATGAGAAATTAGATTTGTGATTCATTTGAGTTCATTGCAGTTGTCCTAGATCCCAACTTGCCACGTAAATTTTAACGTTTCAATACATTTAAAACAACTTTTTATAAAAATGTGTTTAATTAAGCAAAATTTACATTTGAAGACGTGAAATTTTGTAAAATTCTTTTTTTTTTGTTTTTTTTTTTGTTCCATTTACTGCTTTCTTTTGTGATTAAGCACCAATTTTGCTCTGCTTTTGTTTGATCGTCAGCCTGAGAACTGTGACCTTTTATTTTGCTTTGCAGGGAAATAAGTGTGTCTTCAACCTGTGTCGAGGCTGCTGTAAGAAGAAGGCCTACAAAGAAGTGGCAGACTGTCCAAGTGAGTACACACACTGAAAGATGTGAATACCACTTTCCACACAAAAGATGGGATCTATAAAAATAAACTTGACATCATCAAGATCAAGATCATGAGCACATCTGTGGATGCTCTGAGCCATGCATACAAATGTTTTGGAGAGTGGTACCACAGATGGTGAGAAGCCAGATGGTAAAAATTAAAAGTAAGGAATCATTAAGTATAGCCTACAATGATGCCTTGACTCCCATATTACTTAAAGATACACATGGTTGTAAACATTCATGTTATTTTTGCACGTGAGCTGGGGTTGCCACCGTGGTGTTGTATTAGTTATACTAAAATAAAGAAGATATTTAAAACAGAGCGCTCACTGTGAAAGATTGAAAAGGTTGAACTGACCTCACAGCTGCTACAACAAAATAATAGACACTTTTTAATAGATTATTGTAAAAGTAGAAAAGTTAAAGTTTATCGTCTTGTCCACATCTGCCTGCAGCCTCTTTCTCATCCAGCGTTCACATTGCTCCGCCTCAGTTTGCAGCTCTTTACATTCTTAGCTCTGCTCTTCAGGCTTGAAACCATCTGATTCAGCTGCTCTGCTCCAGATTTCACTCTTTACTTGCTCGGATTAGTTCTCCACACTCTGGACTCTCTGCTCAGTTCAGCTACGGTTCCCCGCTGCTCTGTACAGCCAGCAACTCGCTCGGTTTTCCATACGTCTGTAATCATGGCTCAATATTCCATCCGCAACCCGTTCAACCCTACAATAATTATTCATCAGACAGAGACAGCACAGTTGGTATCAATACTGTTGCTGTTGAGTGTCTAAATCGATATAAATTTTATTATTGATTAATTTTTTGACAACCCTAATGTGAGCCATAACTATTCTATAAGCACCTTTCAGAGATGATGAAAATAACATAAAATAAAATTAACTTACTTGCATTCAGTTTTGCTATGAAACTCTCCTTTTGTCTTTTGCTATAAATCAGGTGCACCTTTATCCTTACCAGTGTGCTTTCATGCCTACCTGAAAGTATGGAGTCACTCACTGTTAAATTGAGTTCAAGCCAAGATGATGAAAGGGAGCCTTTGTTCAACAAGATCTTTCAAAGTCATAAAAGGTTTGGATAGGTGAATCTGTGGAAGGATCATGAATGGTTTAGTAAATGAATAATCCTCTTAATAATCGATTCCACTTAATGACCAGATTAATCGTCATTGTGGTTTTTGCTATGATTGAGAAGACCTGATGAAGTGCAGAGGAGAGACTGAGACTGTATACTGTACACACCATGAGTGTCAGTTGTGGAGCACAGTGGCTGAAATGCTTGGATTTGGCTGTTGGATTCTAGCTTGGAATTCACTAATATTAAGTGGAAATATGCAGAATCCATTTCAAACCCCCATTAACCAGGTTAACTGATGAAATTATCATGCAGTGTAGAACTCAAGCATCAATTAGCAGTAAATAAATGCAAAACAGCAACAGCTATTTTCAGTGATGTCCTCTGATACTTTGCATGTTGAAAAAAGCACAGCGTTCATTTTATTTAGTTATTTAGTTATTACGTTTTTCTTAAACACTTTTTGTCTGTCCAGCAAGACAGCAATTTTCAGTTGCTTATTCCAGCCTGTCATATGTCAAGATGTTTCATATCACTGTAAATTCACAGTCTGGAAAATAAAGCTAGCAAGCAACTCACTTTGTTATTGGATTAATGAAATAGAAAATAGACTCATCTGTAACAAAAATGTGTTTATTTCCTGTGTTTAACAGGTCACGGGCTGAGGTTCAAGACCAAGGCAGAGAAACGGAAAGCTGAGGAGAAGAACCAGCCGGAGATATCTGCAACAGAGATGGAGAGAAGCAACAGCATTCCTCAGCCTCTCCAGGATTCAAGAAGAGAACTGCAGGAGCAGTCCAAGGCTCAGCCGCTGCTATGAGCAGGACTGCAGCTATCTCTACATGCACAAACCACACTCCTGTTAATAATGCTCTGAGTGGACTTACTCTGAGCTATTTGTTTAATGATAACACAACATCTCTGAAAAACCAAGGAAGGTTTCACCCACCCAACCAGCCATGTTGGGTGGGTGAAGAATAGTTGTAACGTTCAGTGCTGCAAGCCTGTGTGAATCTAGGATTTACTCTGCAGGTTATTTTGTGTATTCAGGCAGCAGAGACATGTGACTGGAGGGTGAATGACGCTTTATAGAAGCAGATCAGTGCATGCAGAGGTGCAGAGTAGTCGGTACATACTGTGTACACAGCTGCTAAGTGGTCTGTTTGGGACTGATGGTGAAGTGGGGACATCAATCAACAGACCAAGCAAAGCTTATTTTTTATGTAAAAGGGACTTCTAGGTGAGTAAGTATGTGGGACTGGGACTGGACTCCTGAAAATGCAATGGTTCTCATGTAATTTATTTATTTTTTTAAGACATATTATGAAGACATTAATTTGCTCAAAATTGTTGGTGAGTGTTCACAGGGGAAGATTCAGTAACTGTCAGGGGAGCTTTTTAATAGCAGATATTATACAAACATGTAGATGCTGCATTGCTCAACTGCTGTTCATTGGAACACTGTGCCAATATATATTGCTCAGGGGGAGCACTGTCTCCTTTTGCACGTTTCTCTGTGGAGGCAGAACACAATTACAGATCCTAAGTACTTGAACTGTAAAACAATTCTCTAGCATCCCAAAAAGCTGAATCTGTTCATCTGGACGTAGGATTTTTTAGTGGGAGAAACGTTTCATCAACTTATCCAAGTGACTTCTTCAGTCTCAGCTGACTGCAGGTTTCCCCAACCTTATAAACAGTACATTTGCATAATGACCGAAACCAGCACCACTGAGTAACAATGGGCCATAAGGTCAGTAAAGTCAGTGGTGCTAGTTTCAGTCATTATGCAAATGTACTGTTTATAAGGTTGGGGAAGCCTGCAGTCAGCTGAGACTGAAGAAGTCACTTGGATAAGTTGACGAAACGTTTCTCCCACTAAAAAAACGCTACGTCCAGATGAACAGATTCAGCTTTTTGGGATTCTTTTACCTGGATTATTGAGCATACATCAAGAGATTCTCTAGCAGTTTAGTTTGTTATAAATGCTGGATCTGTATTTGTGGTATAGGATATTTAGTTAAATCTAAAAAACATTGTGTGCTTGATTTTTGTAGCTACGACTCAAGTACATATGTTAATGTATGTCATGTTAATGCTATGAAACATTGGCTAATTTAGATAAGTTAGGACTGCCTAACAACACATATACCAACATGCTGACTGACAAATATCATTTTCAGCCTCTGATACATTACTTTGATTAAAGCGTTCATCTTCTTGTTCTGACATGACATAATCCATCTTAATTCAATCAGGAGGATGACTTACAGTAAGATACCATTAAGCAAGTTCACTCAAGTGGAACTTTATTTCCTATTCCTTAGTGTTGACATCTATTTAACTGGAACATCAAAAAGCAACACAAAAGTGTGATATTTTATACATGACCTGGTCAGAGGCCTTAGTCACACCACCTGAGCAAGATAGCGGTGGCAGAGACACTTCTGACAAGGCTGGATGCAGCATCTACTTGTCTATATCTGTTTAAAAAGATATTTGTTTCACTTAAGGTCACAAATGTGGTTACTTTATTCATTTTGCATAAACATCAGCCCATAGTGCATTTACTGTATATATGTGCCTTTTGAATGGAAATACCACTGCCTGTCCAGATAGAAACTTAAACATATGTGGGGTGGAAGAGGACAGAATTGAGTGCTCAGTAAATACACAGCCTGAAAGAAATTTAAAGGTGCTACCTGTCTGACTGTGTATACAGTGTAATAAGGAACACTGATCTCTTGATGCATACTCAATAATCCAGGTAAAAGAATCCTAAAAAGTTGAATCTGTTCATCTGGACGTAGCGATTTTTTAGTGGGAGAAACGTTTCGTCACCTTCTGGTAACTTCTTCAGTCTCAGCTGACTGCAGGCTTCCCCAACCTTATAAACAGTACATTTCATATATATTGCTATATATTGCATATATATATACATGCATGCATTGCATGTACTGTTTATAAGGTTGGGGAAGCCTGCAGTCAGCTGAGACTGAAGAAGTTACCAGAAGGTGACGAAACGTTTCTCCCACTAAAAAATCGCTACGTCCAGATGAACAGATTCAACTTTTTAGGAAGGAACACTGATCATCAAAGAGAACATCTGTTTTTTTTTAGTAGTTAGCCTCGCTCTGTCAAAAGTGGGGGGAAAGAAAATCAAAACCACTCTAAAGCATTTGTAAATTTGGCACTACAGACACAAAACACAAATCTAGAGTTTTTTATATGTAATGGATGGGGCTGCCATGATGTCACCCTGTAGTTTCTGGATTCTGCATTTTTTAATCTACATTTTAGCTCCCCTATTTCTTTTATTTATTTTTTTAATATAGCTAGAAGTGACCATATTTGGGTGAAAGGGTAAAGTTATTAACTAGCACTGGCTAGTTTGGTAAGCAAGCTGTATCCATATGGATATGGGTGTCACACACACCTGCTTATTAGGGACAAGTGACAGACTAGTGAATTGCACTCACCAACCTTTACCAAACACTTGTTGGACTGTTTATACCATGCAGCAAGCTGTATTATTTTCCAGACGATGCCATTTATAAATGCTTCAGAGGGTACAAATACCACAAAAATGGTAAATCCAGGTAACTCGAAGTAAAGGAGGTAAGGCCTAGCAGACAGAAATTGGCTACAGCTCCCTGTATTAGAACTCCTGTTAATCAGAGGCCACACCCCTAATTTTAAGCCTTACGGGTGTTCAAACAGATAAATTAAAAAAAACGGCTGGATAGTTGTTTGAATGGGGAAACTATACATAGAGGTCCAAACCATTTTTTTGTAGCAGACTCTTAACATGCTTTTTAATGCTGTAAAGCTGAACATTTTAACATGGGAGTCTGGTGAGTGATGCACTTGAGGAGCTAGCCTCTAGTGGCTACTCCAGGAACTGCAGTTTTTGGCTTCGTTGTTTTTTGTTTTTTTTTTGCACAGCCCCAGAGGTTGCTGTTTGGGTGACACTGATGACTTTGACTCATTGGTGACTAGCTTGTTTACTAAGAGAGAGCTTCAACTTTGTGCTAAGCTAGCCCAAAAATGCTTTACCGAATCCAGATAGATGATCATTATTTAGGACTTAAAATCCCCTGAAAGCCTTTACTGTTTAAACTGCAGCATTTAAAATTAGACATTTAAGATTGATTTAAAAATCACTGATATCTGATTGTAGCATAGAAGTCCAATTTACCCGGCCCATGTCGAACCAATAGGACGTCAAACAAAATATTACTAAGATAATAGTTTTACCTATTAAAATAAATGAATAAAATAAGCCAACCTAAAGACTAATTGCAGGCTCCAACAGCCTCCTGTCTACAGTTTAAAATGTGCACCTTGTTGGATTTTTTTTTTTTTTTTTAATTGATGACAAGTTAGTAAACCTGTCTTTTATTTCCTGCTTTTCTTATTGGGTTTCCATATATCCTTTGCAGCTGGTACAGTGTCCTGCAGTGTTTTAAAGCAAGGTGTGTCACTTCTGCTAACATGAATAATGTTTATAAAAATAAACATTAATACTAAAAGAGCAGCAGTGTTCATTCATATATGTATTTAAAGGTCATCTGGAGTCTTTAGGACTTGCACACAGCATGTTTCACACTCGTACTGATTGGTAATTGATGGCAGTAACATTCTCAGGTGTCTGCTAATGAATGTAAATAATGCAGAACTTTGGATTTTTTTTTAATGCTTTTAACATGTTTATTAGAGAGGGTAAACACAATGTAATTTGACCACAAGAACACAACAATCTCCACTGAACACCTTACTTGACACTGCTTCAGGCCATTTTGTTTTTGTTTTGTCTTTTTTGGTAGAACCACGTTTCTAAAAGTATGGCTTTTGGTAACAAATGTATGCCACTGAATGCTACAAGTGCTCCTCTGTTCTAACCGCCATAACAGACAAAACCTTCCTAATGGCAACACATACAGCTGTTTTTAAAAATGTAATGGCCACTAATCATTAAAAAATTACTGCATACCTGCATAAAAATAACTGTTACCAATATTAGTGCAGTGCCCATTTAAGGAATGTAATCCAGCCTATAGTCTTTGTAGCTACAACTTACAGATGTCCCTGTGGACATTGTTCAGAACTACCTCCCACATACACATATGAAATTTAATTAATACACTGTACTGAAAACCAAGTACACCTACCTGGGAAATGTTTTTACATACTCAACAGAAAAAAAAAATCCGAAAAAATAATAAAACTTAGTAAAGTAAAAGAAAAGTAAAGTAAAATATTACTAAAAACTAGTAAAACCTTTCATAGATGACTCAATGGTGAATTTTATTATTTTTATTATTATCCATCCATCCATCCATTCTCTTCCACTTATCCAATTCAGGGTTGCGGGGGGGCTGGAGCCTATCCCAGCTGCCATAGGGCGAGAGGCAGGGTACACCCTGGACAGGTCGCCAGTCTGTCACAGGGCTAACACAGAGAGAGAGACAACCATTTATGCTCACATTCACACCTATGGGCAATTTTTATTATTATTTGTTATAAATATAAAGAATAATTATTACTTCTATTAAACTACATTTTGCAGAGAAATGTTATTTTGTAGATTAACACTTTTAGTATAAAAACCAAATCAACTAATAAATAATGCTATTATAGAAGAAGCTATTGAGCAATATTTAAGTGATGTAGACAATGTGTCATTAATTTCAATCAAGTTGTACAATGTAAATGATTCTGAAATGTGCTATTCTGCAGCTTCTTTTAGTCAAGGTACTTTATATAACTTTTATATACTTTTGTATTTTGATGCAATATTTTTTACCCAATTTTTATGCAGGACTTGTAACAACGTATTTTACTGTAGTTTTAATATTTTTACTGTACTGTGCATCAAATTCCACCCTAGCAGATGTGTTTAAAATTTTTAAAAAGGCACTGCATTGCAAAAAAACTGCTGGACAAGATAACATGTTCTATACAAAATATTACTGCTTCTGTGATCAATAGCTTCTCAGTGATTATGATGATGCTGTCCAATATTTGATGCCAAAACCCCAAAATTGCATAAAATACATTTTCAAAGTGAGAAATGGAACTGGGTGTGCAAATGTGATAAACTGTATGATTACATCTGTCAAAAGTTTAGATTTTAATGAATGTTACTTCAATGTAATGTAACTGATAATTTCTGAGAAATGTACAATTTTATTCAATAACACATCATGTGTTAACATATGTGTGTGTCTAGTTAAAGTGTGTGGAAATATTTAACATACACAATGTGCTCACACACTGATTGTGTTACAAATAACACAAAATTCATTTTTTAACACATCTGTTT